>JAUMHA010384651.1:0-12218 GCA_032359765.1 Saxidomus gigantea
ACTCCAAATGATAATGTTGGTGACACACATTCTTTCCAGGGACCATAATGATGTTATTTCGTGGAACGCGGCATACGACACATGGTACCTCATGGTCAGTCAGAGCATTAAAGACGCTGTGATGCGTTTCATACTCTGCTCCATAAGTTAAGGCAACAAGTGTAGGCGTCTCCTTATTGTCATTCCAGTCTGGATTCTTTGGTAAACAAAGATAGTTTACAGCTGCGCCTGAGTCGGTGTACATAGATCCACCGACATACCCTTCGTATACAAGGGTAGCGTTAGTTGGACATGATGAACGGCCCCAGCGAGTGTATGTTCCGGCATTGGGTGTTGCAAATGACCCATGAGCAATATCTATTGATGGCCTGTGTTGAGTACCATTCATATATGCAATTATTGCTCTTGACTCTGTAAACAAAATTTAAACTTACATATTTAGTAACATATTTCTTGTACCTCATTTACACAGAAGAGATAAATAAATGGAAAATGATGCATTCATTACATACTATTTATAATGATATGTGACTCAAACATGAGACATACATTATGAATTTTAAAACAATCCCAGGACAATAATGAACTTTTGAACGCAAGCAGTCAATTTGTTGCATGCAAGCAGTCAGTTTGTTGCATATTTGTCTAAATGCGACTATAACTAGTGGAGGTTTACACCTTGCATGTGTCTTGTACAATACATTAAAATAAGTACTATTTATGTCTTGTACAAGAATTTTTCATATGTAAACACCAACATTTGAGCAACTTTTATAAGAATTAATGTGACATAATATGTGATAATAGAGCCTGTTCTATTTTTCACAATTTCTGGCTGTAGAATTACTGATAAGAAGTGTTTAATGGGAAAAACAGATATGCGAGAGGTATTTTTTTTAAATTCTGTACACAATGGCTTGGTCAAAAGACAAAGTTGATCAACTGATCAATTTATACCAAAAAAAGGAACATTTATATGATACACGTGCTAAGTACTATCACACTGAACAAAAAAGAGAGTTTTTAAGATGAAACTTAAAAGCCAATATTATATGTATTGGTCATTCAATTATTGATTTTTCTCGATAAGAACACTTAATGCCTTTCTTTTAAAACATAATGCATTAATTTCATATTTTCTTAAAAAATTCAGAAACTCGTCTGCATGCTAACGACACTATTATGTTACATCTTCCCGCTATTTTGTGATTAATTATCAAAGCAATTATTGCTAGATCTTGTGTAGAACAATTTCTTGTGCAAGTCATAACTCTGACTTATCTTTAATGTCTTGTTCAAGAAACTTGTTGTATTTAAACGAAGCCTAACATTATATATGAAAATAAACTTTATAGTTAGCATGTGATAGTGTAAACAATTTAACCAAATGTATTAGTTACGCTTATCTATTATTATACATGAGCACTTATGAATATATACTCAATTTCAAAACAAATCTTATGCTTTAATGCAAAATAAATGATAACAGATGCTTTATGGTAAAAACAAAATTTGAACTTACGCATATATAGGTAATAATTAAAAAAAAAATCATATGTTTTAATCTAAAAGAAATTATATCAGAAGATATCTGTAAACATTAAGTTTCCTAGATTTAAGATGAGTTGTTCCGCTGGTATGTTTTAATATTCATTTTTGAAAATGCATTTGATAGAAACTGAATTTACATTTACAAACAAATGAATGGAAAAGTAGCGCATATTGATGATGGTATAAATGCGCATGACAAAAATGTTGTCCTCACCTTAACCATATATCAATTTCATAAAATAGCATCGCTTACCCCCTGAAGAAGTAAACACATTTTTACATTAGGTATGACTTAACATTTATTTTATGAACATGCTCAAAATTACAAAATATTTACCTTCAAGTTGAGCTCTCAGCGTCGCAATTTCCTTTTCATGATCTAATAATTTCTCCGTTACTTCGAAAAACGATTTGAATTTATCATATTTCTCTTCATTATGGGATAAAACAATTGCCGAGAGACAGAAAACGGCAAACAGTCTAACACAAAACATTTCAATACTTTTCAATGTCTTACACCTCGCGTTGAAAGTGTCTTCTCTGGAATGACCGCTGGCGTCGCAAATTGGCCTATATAATTCAGATTTGGAGGACGATACTTTAAAGGTACGTAACTATACTTTTTATGAGATCATTTTACGGCTTTTAGAAAACATGGCCTCGAGATTTTTATCATTCAGGCAAGCCCCTTTAATATATGCAATCTTTTCAACATGACATATTTTGCCACCTCTCAAAAAACTTTATTTTCCGTCTTCCTGTTTGTTATTATACGTTCTATTATTTTCATTCCCACATTTAAACAAACGTCTTATGTACCACTCTTTAGATTGTGCTAACTTGTTTAAACCAGATTACAAAACAAGAAACATCAACTAAACAAATCGCCCTGAACACAGTCACTCATGCTGAAACAAACTGTTTAGTTTGAAAAGATCCTGCACATTTACACGTTTATCAATTTAATTCTGAATGAATAGTATATATCATGCTACTAAAAAACCCTCAATCATCCTGAAAATGGATTGATTCCCTTGGTAACAAAACGATCGTCGTAATCACTACACCACTGGAGCCTTTACTTACCAACATAAATACGGACACAATGTATCCAGATCTTAAACATTTACCCAGGAAGAAAAGGCGACAAACAATTTTCATTGGCCAAAACTCAAATCAATCATAGTGAAGAGAACAATGTAACGATACGAAGAATTGGTTAGTCAATGTCATCTGCATCCGTAAGCAACCAGAACCACTCACAGAAGTAAAAGTCTTCAAGCTAAACATGTAACTATGTGAACTGGAAGTCATAGTTCGATCTGGTTTCACCGTGAACTGGACATTTGACCCACTGATCTAAAGTAAAGTGCCTTATCAGGCGGTCATTACCTAATTCCATATCGCATTGAAGATTCTAGCCCTAATCATTCTCAACGTAAATTTCATGAAGAATTACAGAGCACTCTCTTCTTCGGGCTCAGAAAAGGATGAGTTGAGACAGGTTTCTTTAAAGCTAGCTAACATGTAATGTTAACACGGTCTGGTAAAAGCTTTGTGTATTAACCAGGCGATGACTGATGATATCGTGTTCTTGACGACTTTTCATTAGCACGCGTTTAAGCGTCGACAATTCAGCTCGTGGTGATCTTTTGTTCATGATTGTTCTTCAAGTACGCACCTAAAAGTTCAGAAATTAATGCTTGATTGACTTGTGCTCGTCTCATTTTAAACACGTGTTTTTGCTCATCCTCTTTTACAAGGCAATACGTGATAGGGGTTCCATTTAGACCTAGATAAGTACATTTATCTGTAAAATAGATCATACTCTATAAATCAAGGTGCTGCTATATCTCAACAGATATCCCATGATCGCAGAACCCTCGACTAATTTAAAACATAAAATAACAGCAGTAATCTACAGCAAAAAGTATTCTTCTATAAGGAATGAACATCAATTCAAACGGAAAAGGGTTGGTGTATGTTGTACAATTTGTTTTTGTGGATTAAACAATTGAACTGATGGTACACTTTTTGAGCAAATTTCAGGATCACAGATAAAAAGCTGCCTATTTATTTTGAATCAGTACTTTTGATTTAAAAACGCCGTTTAAACTATATTTGTACAAATTATGAACACTGTCGCCTCTTGTGTGAGCTTCATGTTCTCTTTTGTTTATACGTAGCTACTGTTTAACAATAGATACAGGTCATAAACAGGAAGTTATGACAGCGACGCTTACGGAAATTGGTAGGGATGTTCCATTCATAAAGCTGTGTTAAAGTTGTTAAAAATGCCATTCTATGCAGAACTCTGATTGCTTTGGCAACAAATAGGAAAACCTTTAAAAACAATTGTACTCTAAATGCTTAAATATCTGGTATTTAGCATACCATACCCTTTCACAACCTATGTTATAGTTAGCCAATTTCTTGTAACTGCAGAAACTGCTTCAAAAAGCAGTCTAATCAGTGTTATGTTCTGAGCATATTAAAATATAGTGAAAGAAATTGGTGTCATTTCACAATATTCTAGCCCTTGTTCATATTGAGAAATGACACAGAGCTTTGGACCAGATCGCGCAACTCAACTACTTAAATATACAATTTCATGCAATATTAGGTACACAGCTGAAATAATCTTGTTTAGGGACCAGCAAAATCATTGATTCAGTACAAACAAACTGCGGATAATTTTACATACGGCAAAAGCTTACAAAGGGATACAATATACACTAGTCGTATAACAAACAGTAATCGTGCTAGTTACCTCCCTTTGATAACAAAATCGAGCATTGGTCGTCTTTTATTTTATTATTCGGGCGATATAAGTTCATTTTTATTTCAATGAAATTATTATTTTATATTTATTCGATACAAACATTAATAATTTTGTGTGTGTGTGTGTGTCAGGGGTGTTTTGTGTCGCCGTCTGTTGTATCCGCTTAGGGGAAAAGCTTGCCCTTAAAGGGACATACCCTATAACTGATGTCAAACTAAATATCCCTATAACATAAATAATAAAATCTTTGGAAGTATAATTACACAACCTTAAAGTTTCAGATATGCATTGCCAGTCATTGTCGATAAAATGTGCGGTTAAAAAATGCTGCAGTACCGTAAACCATTCAATTATCTATGTAGAGTTGTTGTTGTACAATTAATAGGTGGATGCGATTTATTACAGAAAGCCTCTTTATTGAGTAATTGTGGTAAAATGAGGCATCTTTCGCAATAGGTTCTTCTTTGAAATTGTTTTTTTTTCCGTTTACGTTCATTGAACACATAATCTATGTTTCGAGAATATAATCTGCTAGATGAAGGGAGTGTCTCTTTAAAATGGTCCTGCATTTACGAACCAGAACGTTTGTTCGACCAATATCGCTTTACGACCTAAAATGGACAGTCAATTCAAATATTTCAATGTAATTATTTCATAATCTGACCTATGTGACTTTTCATAATCTGACCTAGCTAAAAAGTAGCTAAAAAAGAATGAACATAATAGGTATACGATTACCGAATGGACACTTTAAACTATTTTGAAGTTGAGAAAAGAATAGCCACGCCCATGACGGCAAAACCTTTTGACGGGAGATGACAACAATCCGCTTTGATTTCTAAATGTTGTCTTTTGGTTGCAATTACAACCACCACTTAGCGAAGACCATCTTTATTTGTATGAACTGGATAGAGGACAGTGTAAGAAAATTGATGGATGGCTAATCGTCGTCGAAACTTTTTCTAAATTATATTAACATTCTAGCTAATATATTGTGAAGGCCATATATGAGATGTCTCGATTTACTTTACTGTGTTACGATTGTGAAAGACACCTCATACAAAAGTGTTTATTTCTTTTTCGGTATTGTTTAACGTTTTGTCAGTGTTTATTGTTTATGCTTTTTCAAATTGCAATAGTCATCGTATTTTTCTTCCTTAAAACTTCTTCACAATAGAATATCTGATCCTGAAATCACAAATTATTTTCACGTTTAAGGTTATAGACACCCATGTGATGAATCTATTCCATTGTTCTGGGGACTTACAACAGTATATACGGCTCGTTATTGCACGCGCTAATTCATCAATGAGCACATGATGTTGCTCCATGATATTTGATGTCAAACGTACATGTAAATCAATTGAAATCGAATTGTTACGCATACACCTAATAAAAGAGCTAAACAACAGCTCTAACAGTCCAAAACATTAAGCGAATTGTCTAGCCCCCTATCAAATCAAGGCACTGAAATCACCGAAAGACATGGCTATTATACATTATTGTAATTTGCAGAACATTTGAACACATCTTTCAAGGGGTTAAGGCGATATTGAGACGATACGAAACACTATCTGCAGCCAACCTTTTGAGTGACTAACCATATGCCTGACAAACATCCCATAAACATATAACAAACATTCAGTGATTCAAACTTTCAGCACCACCCAATAGACGCATAAAAAAGCCCAATGTACAACATATAGAAGGAAATAGAAATGTGTTTGTTAGACAAGTACAAAATACAGATGGTAGTGTCAAATATTTGAAATTAAGCTTGTCCAGATCAGCGACTTAAGGTCAACTCTGTTGAGTTGTTTAACTGTCTGATTTAAGTGGATTCTCAGTATAAGCTCATGATGCTGAACTTGTATCAGACTAAAGACGAACAGTGCCCTCAGTGTTTTGCAGTATGCTTTTATAGTCCTCTTACGTTGCCTGTGTTTAAGACCATCGTGTTTACTAACATGACCGCGCGATGCGCAAGTAATTTTTTACAATTTTGGAGTTTTAGGACAAACGTATTGAAGTAATTCAAACTGGTTTTTTTTTCGACGCAGTCTTCTGTGCTTTTGTCCTTTGAAGTGTCTTCGTGATTTTATATTCGGTTCGAAGATTACGACTTTTGCAGAAATGAATTAATACACGTCGCTGCGCTTTATCATTTACAGCTACAATATAGCATGTTTTGCAAATATCCACTATTGTAAATACATGTATATTGTATTAACGGGTTAAAGACTTTAAAATATGAGAACTTTTTATACATATGAGCGGCGTATTAATCTGAATAATCAGAAATAATAGTCATGGCCTATCCCTACTAGACTTGAAATTTGGCCTCCATAAGACGAGACCGTTGGCACAGTGTAATAAACTAGTTTTCCAATGCTTAATCCACATCTAAAACATTAAAAGATAATGAGGTGATATGTACATTCAAGAAAGATATGTTACAATAATTTTAAGTCAAACTGAACACCTAGATTCATTGGTGTAAAAAAAGGACCTCAGCAAATATTTTCCAGTTTCCAGGTAAGGAGAAGTATGGTACACCCGAAACAAAAGTATAAAGCTAAAGTCTGATATACCCGGCCAGCGCGGAGCTCTCTAACACATCATGGTATAATGTATACTAACAATGTACGCACAATCATCTTTCAAAGAGTTTGTATTGTTAGTGTTTTATGCGAACTCGCCTATGTTCATGGATTGTTACTACCTTAAACAGGTTATGATAAAACGAAGAGTTACTTTTCATTTTGAAATAAAATTGACAGGTGATCATGATCGCCAAAGTTTTATAGATGCACTTTAAAAAACTGCTGAATATCAAAGACAAAATGTAAGTAATCCCTAGTCTTTCTAATATGTGTTGCAATTTGTCCATGCAGCGAATTCTATTTTCACAAAATACATCGTAATTCTATATAAATTGCGTAAACTATAGTATTTTAGTGTACGTTGAGGGGGAAATGCGTAGTTAACTTTCCATACTACAAAATAGAAAATTGACAGATATACATTTATAATATGTCGCCTTATGTGTGTTACATTGATGCGACAAAAACATTCTTTCACAAATCTTATCCAATGTGCCACATTCTTTAAAGTTGTGCCTTTGTTTAAATGTTTACATTTTTCAAAATTCAAAGTCATGTTGTTTTTCTTCCTTGTACCACTTTAACAATGCAACAATCTCCGTCTTATCAACAAGTTATGGTTTTTGTTCATGTTGAAGCGCTATACTGTAACTAAGGGCCGTTTACGTTACGGCGTAGTAACAATATTGCGCAATTTGTCAATTGAAACAAATGCTGAGTAATAATGTTCTAATAAGTTTAATAATTAACTAATATGTTTTGGGATGTCCACATTATACTTCGTCTCAAGCAAGTTTACAATAAGATTATTTGACTGTATATAAAAATTCAAACACCTAATCTGTTTTGAATGTTTTTGGAGACATCGAAATTGTTAAGGTAGATGTAAACTTTCGCATAATTCTTAATTGCTTATGCAGTCAAATACAAATGTATGTATATTAATCTGACAAAAGAACATTTCTACCTATGAGAACTGTTCAATTAATCTTCATGAAAAATCAGGATTCAAATTATCGCTGTATATAGCTCTGCCAATTACCAATGTGTTTGGCCTCTTCTTCAAAAGAGTATTGGACACTCATGTGGCATTGGTCTTTGGGAGGTTTTAGCGTCAAAACAAGTTCACACTAAGATTATTTAACTGTATTTACTATTCAAACTCCTTATTTATTATCATTTGTTGATGTACTTGTCAAGGTAGCTGTAAGTCTTTGCACAATTTTTAATTGCTAAAGCAGTCAAATATGTAGTGTATATTACTCTGGCAGAAGTACACTGTCTACCTATGTGAACTGTTCCATTAATCTTCTTGAAGTATCAGGAGTTCAAGTATCGCTATATATAGTTTTGCCCATCACAAAACTCCTTTCAAATTATGTGTTTGACTTACTATTCAAACGAGAATTGGACGCGCATGCCCATCGTGCTCTATTTCTGACAACTACATTTAATATATAAATAACAAGGCCATAGTTCAAACATGTACTGTACTTTACCTAGAACTGCAAATTCCGTAGACCACTAGAGCATTGAAACAATCACCAAACGGATGATCTATTATACATCTCTATACCATTACGGACAATATTTAACTATAATACATTACAGCACAACACGACATGCTTTTTCTGTCTCCAGCATCAGTATATATTCGGCTTACTTTCATATTTCAATTTTACGTCAAGATGAGGTTATCAACCGCAATTGTTTGTTCTTCAGAATGCTGTCAAAATGATTCTCATAGCTTGCTACAGTAAAATTCAAGGCTCATATTCAGAGTTACGGAAATGTACATGGTTCCCTGGTTGCTCGTATATTTTACAGCGGTGTAGTAAACAAATGACGTATGATAATCACACCCTGGCCTACTAATTAAACGTTGCTTTTAAGGTGAAATATAAACATATATTTTGAATTTGAAACAAAACTGTGATTGACTGATTGAAAGGTCATTTGAACATGACCTTTTATCAGTCGTTTTCAGATTATCATTGTCACATGCACAAATAGTTTATGAGATTTTTGGTCATTTAAACTTTTGAAAGATAAACCTTGCTTTATTCATTTTACCAATAGTCCTGTAAATATACTGTTTAGCTCGCTGAAAGTGTATTTGAACTATGTCTGTAACCCTTGAGTAATTATGAATTGACCAATGGTCTTTCGAATGAGACTTTGAACGTGTCGAAAAGTCCGTTCTTCACACCGGGTATGTAAAAGAACCAGGGGAGGTCTCTAAATTTGGGAGACGTTCTGTATCTTACACTATCACAAGGAACCTCTTCTGGGTGCGTTGATCTGTCAGATAACATTTATTTTATGAGTTCTAATTGTAATGTTAATGCAGCAAATTCATATTACATATGCCCGTTAGAATTCTACCTTTGGTACATATTGAGAGTTAGCATTAATGGTACACCTGGGTTCCAACAATTCCGTATGTGGATTGGTCACATACTGTAACAGTTGTCAGGAGGAGAATCACTTGACGATACATTTAACATAGTTGAAAATCTGAAGTTATGGCGAAGAACAATACCAATGTTTCACAAAAAATGAAACTAAAGTTTGTTGTTCAGGGAAATCAAAATCAATCACATTGAAACAAAAATTGCTACTTTTTTTGAGAGACGAAGAGATATCTTGATGGAGCTTTACGGCATTGTGTAAAGTAACTGTTCTACGCGTCCCTAGACATTTTAGTTACACATTTCAAATTTGGTAGCTTACAAAACGTTACATACCTTGGCTTGAATTTGATTGAGCTGAACCGCGGTATATGCTTTATTTATTAGTTAGTAGTAACAAATGTTATTAACAACTTGTTAACATCCTTAAGATTGGAAGTGATTTTTCAAGTGGAAGGTACTATTTTATAATTAAACGAAATGCGTTTTGGAAAAGGTGCATTTAATCTTCCATTTCAACGACTGGCATTTTCATTGGAGAAAAATCTGTTTTATTTTATAATCCGTATATCTTCAATTGCATTGTTATATTTAAACGCAACTTGGCAGTTCCCTACCTTTGAAGACTTTTCGTAATATTTATGTTAAAGGGGCACTCCCTCTATGTAGCGAAGTATATTTTCCAAACATAAATAATGTGTTCAATGAACGTGAAATGATAAAAAAACACCGAAACATGCGTAAGATATATGGTTTCAGTAATATTATTGTACTAAAGTCATAGCAATACATCCGCGAGAAAATCTCTCCAACACTTTAAAACTCTGTGTTACAAACACTACACTACACTATACCTCTACGACCCAGGCTGCTAGCTAATATTACCCATGTCCATCTCCGGACACCGAAGCACTCGCGAGATATATGGTTTCAGTAATATTATTGTTCTTAAGTCCTAGCAATGACTTATACATACGCTACACAACACAATACCTCTACGACCCAGGCTGCTAGCTAATATTACCCATGTCCATCTCCGGACACCGAAGCACTCGCGAGATATATGGTTTCAGTAATATTATTGTTCTTAAGTCCTAGCAATGACGTATACATACGCTACACAACACAATACCTCTACGACCCAGGCTGCTAGCTAAGATACCTATTTCGATCTCCGGCGTCCCGCGAGATATATGGTTTCAGTAATATTATCGTCCCAAAGTCCTAGCAATCTGAAGCATTTTCCCGAGCGACTATCAAAACTGGTTGCATCTCTCACACTCTGCTACTACGAACCAATCTTCTATTATATACCACTTTCATTTTCTCCAGATACCGAGGCACCTGCATCATATATAGTTTCCGTGTTAATGACAGGCGGGCAGTTTACTTGACAATCTTTCCTGGGAACAGCCAGTACCTATGTGTCCTCTTGTATATGCTTGAAAGGATTACGGGTAATATGGAACATCTCATTCATTAGATTAACTCATTTTATCAAATCCATATATAAACGGGGACGTGAGGTTAAAACTATTACTATATCAATATCAGCGCTTTATAGCTCACATGTAAAGTACTATTTAGCACTGTAGGTAGTTCTAAATACTGGATAGTCTATATGAATGATTACTTTAAACTCCAACCCACATTTAAACAATACCTGGCTTGATTATTAATTTTCTACTTTCTCTTTCAAGGGACATACCCTATAACTGATGTCGAACAAATAAACTCCAAAATATAAATAATAGAATCGTTGGAGGTATTATAACTTAACCTAAAAGTTTCAGGTATGCATTCCCAGTCATTATCGATAAAAGCATCGGTTTAAAATATACTGCAGTACCGTAAACCATTCAATAATCTATGAAAAGTTGTTGTTGTTGTACAATTAATGTATGGAGGCGATTTATTTCAGAAGGCATCTATATTGATTAACTGTGGTAAAACGAGGCATTTTTCGCCATAGGTTCTTCTTTGAAATTGTTTTTATTTATTATTTTACGTTCATTGAACACATAATCTATGTTTCGAGAAAAGAATCTGCTAGATATAGGGAGTGCCTCTTTAAATTGAAACTTTGGTCAAAATATCACCATGAAGAGGCAATGGGCATTCATTGTTTTCAACCATTTTCATTCAATGTCAAGATCATATTTGGGGCTCAAAGTTCATGTGATTGTCTAAGTATCTTTTAAAAATAAATCGCTAAATAAAGGTTTAATGACATTATAACACTTGTTCATTCTCTAATGTTTCTAGTTATAATTCCATGTGTTTTTTGTTGGAACATTGTGAATTGTTGACGATTCTCTCAGTAGAAATATTGAATAGAAATAGCGCCCAGTTTTAGGGCGTGCCTCTATAACACTGACAGTGAGATGCATCGTTAGTCTCGTCTTCTGCTGTCTTACCGTCAGTGTTATTGAGTGATTAAAGGGACATACCCTATAACTGATGTCAGACTAAATAAACTCCAAAACATAATAATAGAGTCTTTGGAAGTATTTTTACATACATTGTAATCTAAACATTTCAACTATGCATTTCATTATCGATAAAATCTGCAGTTTAAAATAAACTGCGGTACCGTAATTTATGTAGAGCTGTTGTTAATGTGTGCATGCGATTTATTACAGAAAGCCTCTATATTTATTAATTGTGGTAAAATGAGGCGTTATTCGCCATAGGTTCTTTTTTGAAATTGTATTTATTTATCATTTTACGTTCATTGAACACGTAATCTATGTTTCAAGAATATAATCTGCTAGATATAGGGAGTGCCTCTTTTTTACAGTAATTGCAAATACTAATTCACTCTTGTCAACTTCTGCAATTATGTTACAATAAAGCAAATACTTTTATTAT
>JAUMHA010384662.1:0-23607 GCA_032359765.1 Saxidomus gigantea
ACTATTATTTCATTGCATCAATTTCAAATTAGTTATGGTATTAACACATCCTTAATAAGATAGATTTAATGAACTTGCATAAAATTAAGTTCAGTATTATTTGTAGTGTTCATCCGGTTTTTTTTCTCCATTTTATATGTATTTGGACGACGATAATAATATAATTTTATAAATTTTCGTCTATCTTCAGTAAAATTTGGGCATTCTAGCAAATAGTTAAATGCGTCTCCGATTTTATCATTACACATATTACAAATTCTGATGTTGACAGGGGTTCGGACCCAATTACCAGTTTAAATTGGCAGGCGGTGATTTCTTGTCCTGGATTTAACAATAAATGGTAATAATGCCGTAGAAGTTGATAGCAGGTAATTCTCGAATTTCAACACTTTTTGTAGAGCCGCTTCCGAAAGCTCGATAAAGTTGTCCAAATGGCAGTTCGGTGTATGTGCGTGCGTGCCAGCGTGTGTGCGTCCGTCCGTCCGAGTTTAGTTTGTCCGGAGCATATCATCTTCATGCATGGAGGGATTTTGATGTAACTTGGTACAAATGTTCACCATCATGAGACGGAGTGTCATCCGCAAGAACCAGGTCCCTAGTTCCAAGGTCAAGGTCACACTTAGAGCCCAAAGGTCAGATGCAAGAATAATTCAAGAATGACTTGCGTGCCTGCGTGCGTCCGTCCGAGTTTAGTTTGTCCGGAGCATATCATCTTCATGCATGGAGGGATTTTGGTGTAACTTGGCACAAATGTTCACCACCATGAGACGGAGTGTCATCCGCAAGAACCAGGTCCCTAGGTCTAAGGTCAAGGCCACACTTAGAGGTTAAAAGTCAAATTCAAGAATATCTTTGTCCGGAGCATTTCTTCTTCATGCATAGAGGGATTTTAATGTAACTTGGCACAAATGTTCACCACCATGAGACGGAGTGTCTTGCGCAAGAACCAGGTCCCTAGGTCTAAGGTCAAGGTCACACTTAGAGGTTAAAAGTCAAATTCAAGAATACTATGTCCGGAGCATTTCTTCTTCATGCATGGAGGGATTTGTCACCCTTGTTTTTTAGAATTACTTCCCTTTGTTGTTACTTTAAATAGCTTATATTGTAACTTTTATTACTTGCCCTAGAGTAAAATCGAGACCACTTTTCTGTGGTACAACATGCATGTTACATCTGATATTTAGGTGTATTTTGACCTATTTCTTCTTGGTAAGGAGTTAGCCTTTTTGACAGCTGGCGGCTCGACATGTTGCACGTGGGCATCTAGTTTAAAGATCCTATAGAAAGTAATATTACTTGAATTTCCATCAAATGAGTACCACTCATTTAAAAATAAGTCTTGAAGTTTTTGCTTCACGCTCAAATCAAGCCATTTACTGTTTTGAAGGTAATGTTCGTTCCAAAAAGTGTTAAGACCACATTTAAGTAGGATACTCCGAACGTTTAAAAGCCATGGAAATTGTTTCTTTAGAATCGAATCATTGTAATTTTCCGAAAATACGTACAATCTGTTATATGCTATGGATGAAATATTTTTTGGAACATTGTTTGTGTTAAAATTGTTTATGCGTAACCAGAAAGCTACTATTTTGCCTTCTATTTCTATTTTTAAAGACATACAACCGGTTTCACCATAAACCATGATTTGGTGTTGGTCTTTTCATCTTTATAATGTATTTCAAAAAATTAAGCTGAATACGCTTAATGACCTCAAGATTACCACAAAATTAAATGTTATTAAATTAAAAGTTATAAAATAAAATGTGGATATTCTTTAATGATTATTTTTATTCTGACCACAAACTATCTGTCTGTTAAACAATGTTGTTTTTTGATAAAGTAAAGTACGTTTCTTTGGGTGAAATAATTTGTTTTTAGGGAATATGACAGTCCAAAAAGTACTAGGTGTAAATATCCGCAATACCCTAAATTGGCATGCTCATATAGATTATGTATGAAAAAAGCTTAATACTGAATAGAGCTATTAAAACTCATTTTATTCCTTCTTACAGATGAGATATGAAAATTGTGTTTTATAACGCGTACATATTGCCAATATTCGATTACCGTTTTACAATCTGGGGAAAAGATAACATAAATTATATTAACAAAATGAACATGCTACATAAACGAGTTGCAGAAAATATTTTAAATAAGCGGAAGAAATCGCCAACATTGGGGCTGTATAAACAGTTAAAATGGCTTTCTTTTACTGATATGTGCAAATACCATACCGCTTTTCTTTGTATATAAAGAAATGAATCATATGTCGCCAACATACATGTCAGAGTTTAAGATTTTTTTTCCAAAAAAGGAAAAAATATAATCTGTGATTTTTTGTGCACAACGATCTTGTTTTACAAAGAATACCTCGAACAAATTATTGTCTCTTTTAGTGTTTGTTTGTTTTGTTCGTGCTTTTTTTCAGAGAAACCACGGAGTCACTGTTCACTTAGACCTAAAGTTATCCGTATTTGATTAATGTAATGTTTATTCTCCATTTGGTTTTAACACTCGCAGCAGATGTGAAAAAATATGGTTCATCATAAAGGATTAACTAATATATAAGTACTCTTGAGTTGACTTGAATATACAGATTTGTATCACAGAAGTTATCCTCATACATCAAAATATTGGCATTTCACTTGGCGTTGAACATTTTCGTATTGCTTGCGTAAACCTAATTTACACATGCCAACAAAACCGTCTCACCAGTACGTTCAGTGCTTTGATTTTTCTATTGCATGAATTTTAATAACCGGTAGCATAGTCTTCAGAGTAAACTCCTACTGAAGTTATTTCATTAAATATTGAAGTAAACAATCTCCATTAATAGTAAATATGCCAGGCATGATTTTTGTGCGTAGCCACCAAGGTGTTGCAGAATTGAGCCCATTTGAACTTAAAAATTTCTATTGCATCAATGTTGTTGTTTGTATAAATTGTTATTACTAGAATATCAACAAGGTTTTCTAGCATTTGACCGCAGCCACCTCAAGTAACCTAGTTTTGACCATGCAGCCACCTCAAGTAACCTAGTTTTGAACATGACCTAAACATCATTGATATAAACATTCTGACCAATTTTCATGATGATTGGTTTGTTCACAAGGTTTTTCTTTGATTTGACCTTGTGACCTAGTTTTTGATGACTCGATCTGACCTAGAAATCATTAACACAGACAATCTGACTAATTTGCTCGACGATTGATTAATAAATGTGGTCCCTAGATTTTTAATAAAGGTTTTCTTGCATTGGCCATCTGACCTATTTCTTTATGTCATGTGACCTAGAAATCCTTTAGACAAACACATTAAATTGTCTTGACCAATTATTTATAGCAAAAAAACAACAACAAAAATAATCAAGGTCATAGCTGTGTGAAAAAATGTGGAAAGTGCTGACACTTAGTACTTATATTAGTAATAAAGGTTGCAATGAAGTTTTATTGATTTCCCTCTAGTCCTTGATGAGAAATAGCGTGGAAACAACTGCTGCATGCTATACACGAGATGTTTGAAGACGTTCCCGAGAGCCACCCTGACTACACGGCGTATTGGACTTATGAACATTCATATGAACATGGAGTTAATGCAGAGATGATTTTTGGACATATCTACTCATAGAAAGAGTCCAGCATTCAGGACATGCAATAACATCTATGCTAAAATAATTTAAAATGATTTGAATAAATGCTGTGATAGCTTTTAACTTTTTCTATATGTTTATATCCCTTATGTTTAATAACAATTCATAAAACGAAGAATGGTTCCAGACAGTTACTAGTAGGGGGAGGGGGCTCAGTCTAGAGTGTTTTTACAAGGGCCAGTTTTGTAATTTCATTACATTTCAAAACAACCTATGTTTAGTCTACAACAGATAGATAGGTTCTGAATCGTTTGTGCTGAATGTGCTAAAACCACAGAGCTTCCGGCACCCTTGACCCCTGAACAGGGCTTTGCCCTGGACCCACTGGGGGTCATCAGTAGGGTAAAGTTTAATAAGCATTTCCTCCAAAGCAAGAACAGAGACAAAGTTTCAGCGCATATTTTAATAATTCAATACTGTGGGAAGAGGGAAATAGTTACACAAGAAACAATAAAAGATAATCAAACATCCTTAACAAAGACACAGCACCATTAATAACGGCAAAATATATCCATTTCAAGTCCTGTGATATGTAGATATATTGAAGCACATGGTAATGTATTTCATAAATTCACCAAAAATACTTACTTTTAATCAAGTTTCGTGAAATTTATATACAAAAATGTGACCTAAAGAGTTTAACATGTCTGGGGCAGTATGGTAAATTTTCACGTAACAACACTTGAATAACAAGACTGTAACAACTTCTATTCATAGCAGATTTTTTTTTAATTCAAGGCCCAACTTCTGGATTGATTAGGCCCATAATCGAATTTCTTGTGGACACAAACATTCCACAGAGCTTTGATTATGACTTCTCAACAAATGTGGCTTCTATAGAGAAAACAAGTTCAATGAAAGGTTTCTCATAGTGGCGTACTTATTTCTGGTCAGATTGGGTCAATTATCAAATGTGACACAGACCTTGCGGACAAACACATTCCAACAAATATTTAACCTGGCTTAAGTGATCTAAGCAAGAGAGCCATGATATTGCTCACCTGAGTATCATAGCACTTTACTACAAGAGGCCCAAAAGGGCCAGTATCGCTCTACTGGTCTGACTGGACCTTTCTGAGTAAATTATGTGAATCTTTTGCAAAGTTACCAAGGACATTAAGCTAACAGAGATCACTGTGACCGTGACCCACTGACCCCGAAAAGCAGTAGGGATCATCTACTCAGTAAGTCTGATCATCCTGTGAAGACTGATCTCAAGATACTGAGTGGGAAAGATTTTCAAAGTTCTGGTCACTATGACCTTGACATTTGACCGACTGACCCCAAAAACAAAAGGGATCATTTACTCAGTATGACCAATCATCCTATGAAGTTTGAAAACTGTGGGTCAAATAGATCTCCTTGGCAACCATAGTTCTGCATGGAATGTGATTCTTTGAACAATTTTGGCGATTCTAATAGCTCACCCTAGCATGTATGTGCCAGGTGAGCTAACAAGTGACCAAATGGGTATGGTCAATTTTTATCTTAAGGGCATGATTTTACCAAGGAAACACTACATGCTAAATATCATAGCTCTGGGCCTTGTGGTTTCAGAGGAGAGTTTTTTAAGTTTTTCTTATATAAGCATATATAAAATTAAGTGACCCCCAGGGCGGGGTAAAATTTGACCTTGGGGGCCATGATTATAACAATCTTTGTATGTTTCCTAGGCAATGCTACAAAACTAATATGTAAGCGCTGAGCACAGTTTTTGAGAAAACTTTCCTTTTTGTTGCCAGTCTGAACCCGAGTTCTGCATGGAATGGAATTCTTTGAACACATTTGTTAGAAGTGAGCCCTGGGCGGGGATGACTTTGACAGAGGAGTGGGTTGTTCATGATTTTAACAATATCGGCAGAGGTCCACACGATTATGCAACTTACCAAATATCTTAACTCTTGGCTGATTGGTTTTGGAGAAGTATTTTAATATGCCTTTATATACATGTAACTCTTATGTAAAATTGAGTCACCATGGGGCAGGGTCAATTTTGACCAGTGGTATCTTGGTAAATGACCACTTAAATATTACATTCCAAATATCTTAGCCTTGTGGGCTAAGACAAGATTTTTTTAATAAGCCATGTCAAATCAAGTCACCCCTGACCTGATGTCAGGTGACCCACCTTCAAACTTTTCCTAGATTTCATCAAAGTTATCATTTTGACCAAGTTTCATGAAGATCCAGTGGAAAATGCAGCCTCTATTTCATACACAAGGTTTTTTTCTGTGATTTGACCTCATGACCTAGTTTTTAACCCCAGATGACCCATATTCAAATTCGACCTATATTTCATGATGACCATGTTTCATAAAGATCCTGTGAAAAATGCAGCCTTTATAGCATACACAAGGTTTTTTCTGGATTTGACCTCATGACCTTGTTTTTAACCCCAGATGACCCATATTCAAACTTGACCTATATTTCACGATGACCATGTTTCATAAAGATCCTGCGAAAAATGCAGCCTCTATTGCATAAACAACGATAAGTGTGCACAGACATACAGACGGCATATAGATGACGAACAGCCCCCAGGCAATAACTTTGTGTCCAGGTTAACTAAAATGTTAAAATACCAAAAATTCTGTTTGACATGTAATTATATCTATTTTTTATATACAGAACAAAAACATGCAATTAACAGATGTAATTTTAGTTGTTATCTCATAGCTACACTGAAGACTGAAATTCTCAAGATGTCATTACATTGTACTTGACTTCTGAACACCTATCAATGATTTATCATTAAAACATGTTGACACAGGTAGGATTTATTGCTTCTTCATAAAAAGATTTCAAGTTCATTAGACACTCCTAAATCACAACCTATATAACAAAGTTTATTGTTTAACTTCACCAGTTGTAGTATATAACCAGTTGTAAAACTGAAGTGTATTAACCCATATCATACTTGGATGTACATGTCCAGCCTTCAGCATGTATCTTGTATAACAAGTCACTTATTTAATCATAAATCATTAAGACATCAGGGAAACTAAGGCTCTCCAAACCAGCATTACAGCACTACTTTATTTATCAGTTAAACAATTAAAGCGTTTAAGTTATGTCTGTAAATAAAACAAAGATTCACGCCAGTACATAATACAATATAAACTAAATTTGTAAACTTACAACGTAAAAACTTATGATAAATAGATATAACAGAAGTCCTTAAAATTTAAAGTGATATTACCCTTCAAAGTGATCATCACAACTTGTAACGAGAGGGCCATGATGGCCCTATATCACTCATCCGAGTACAAATGCACTTTTCTGGTGGTTGTGGTCAATTTTGACCACAGAGGCATGATGTCCGCTAGACTCCGTTACACACTAAATGTTTAGGCTTAACACCTTTTAGTTTGGAAAAAGAATATTTTTAAAGGTTTTTCTATATATGTCTATGTTAAGCAAGTGACCCACTGGGCAGGGTCAATCTTAACCCCAGGGGCATAGTTTGAACAAATGTTGAAGAGGTTCACTAGACACTATTACACACTAAATATCTAAGATCTAGACCTTGTAGTTTTGAAGAAGCTTTTTAAAGGTTTTCCTATATTTATTTTATGTTTTTCAGTGGTTTATCGAAATATAACGGTGAATTATATCCCGATGGACTCACTGGCCACTCAGTGAAAATTATCAAAATCTGTTACCAAGATTAACGCCAAAAAGTACTCCGAGCATACTGAATGCCGGAAACTATATAACGATGTTGTCGTTAAAATGACGTCATCTTTACGATACTTTCTGATGACATTTCCCGCAATTTTCGACATTTTATTGAAATAAACCCAACAAAAGTAGAGTTTTAGACATAAAATAAAATAAAAAATTGTTGGTATCGATGTAATATCATGATAATTTCACTCGTGAACACCAAAAGTTGTTTATTTCACTCGTGGCTGCGCCACTCGTGAAAATATAACTTTTGGTGCCCACTTGGTGAAATTATAACGTGATATTACACCGAAACCAACAATTATCCTCTATATGTCTAAGTAAAACAAGTGACCCCCTTTGCAGGGCCAATATTGACCCCAGACGCATGATTTTAACAAACTTGGTAGAGGTCCACTAGACAATGCTTTATACTAAATATCTTAGCTCTAGGCCTTGTCATTTTGGAGAATACGATTTTTAAAGTTTATCCTATAGAAACCTATGTAAAATTAAGTGACACCCCTGGGCAGGGTCAATTTAACCCAAGGGTCATGATTTGAGCAATTTTGGTAGAGGTCCACTAGGCAATGTTACATACCAAATATCTAAGCTTTAGGCCTTGTGGTTTCAAAGAAGATTTATAAAGTTTTCCATATTTGTTGCCATAGCAACTAGAGTTATGCATGGAATAAAAATTCGTTGAACAATATTTTGGTAGAGATTCATGCAAGGAACATTCCTGCAAAGTTTCATCAACATTGGCCCAGTGGTTTCAAAGGAGAATTATATGAATCTGTATCACTGTTTTATTCCCATTGAATATAGAAATATTTGTTAAAATCTAGAGCTTCAATCCTTTCTATTACATATATTTTAATTTATATCATTCTATAAGAGAAATAACGTGGCAAAATCACTTTTTACATGTTTTCAAAGAATTTACTAAGTTTTCGGCCTTGTTCTTGATCATAACTGAATATTGAAATTTTGAAGGGTAATAGAACTTTAACAAAAATCTAATTGTAAGCATCTCAAATTGGAAGAAACCTAGGACTTGCTTTTAGAAAACACATATGTCCCATCACATCCCCTATGGCTGTATCACTCTACACTTCCCTTGTTTAGAAGGGAGCCATAACCGGCAGTGGCTGTTTCTTGATGAATCAACATCTTTTGGTCATATAATTTTAAAATCTTACCCATGGAGTTGCCTCCCACCCCCATGCAGCCTGGCTGTTGACTAAAATAGCTAAACAATCCTAGAATAGGTTACCAAACAGACATTTCTGTGAAGTTTGTACATTTTTTGTATTAATCAAGGCCAATCATTTCCCACAAGATGATTTTAATTTTTTTCCGATTGTAATTCTTTGTAGAACAAGACTTTCAATTTTTGTCCTTCGTATATAAAGTGATCCTTTCAGGTGGTGCTGACTTTGACCCCTGTGGCATGATGCATCAATTATATTTGATAGAAAACCTCCACACAATGCTACACATCAAGTATATAAGCTCTCTATCTTTTGTTTTGAACTAGAAGATGTGAAGGCTACCTAGTTTACTACAGGAAAAAGCATATTTTGTACAGCTGTACCCGAGAAACATTTCTGTAAAGTTTCATCAAAATGTGTTTGCTACAAGTTTAGGGTGGAGATTTATCTGAAGCAAAGTATAAAAGACTGACTTGGCACACCACAGGTAAGTCATAGTTGGTGTGCTGGGAGTGAGCTAACAAAACCTTTATTCTCAGTCAATGAAATCATTGACATTAAGTTGCCTGCATGTGACAGGAAACAGCAGAAAATCAACTCTGTAGGGAAAAATTGACAATTACTTAACAGCAATAATGTTTGCAGGAGTGGTGACAAACATGTAAATTTGTATGCTAGCTGGAAATTATTATGGCAAAGCAAGACTGCCATGACCAACCAATATACATTGTAGATACTAGAATTGCTCAATGCATTGACAGAGGACAGTAATGTGCTGAAACAATGAAATTATTTTACAAGATCACTCACTGAACAGTGAACATTCAAGTGATGTTTGCTTATTACTTTGCCTGAAGGTAAGGGGGGAGATTCAAAGTTCTTATTTTGATTCAGACCACAAATGCATGTAGGGGAGCATTGCATGTATTTGCACTTCAAAGTCAGATGAAGCAAAATGTACCAGTGACATAGAAATCAGAGAAATGATTCCTACCTGTCACCTTGCTTTGCAGGTAACATACAAATCATGGCAAGAAAAACATATTTAACAAATTTAGCAATAAAAATGTTAAAAAGATATATACACAGTAACTTAAATAGACAACAAAAATAACATGTAGTATATGACTTGCAGTAGGATTAATTGTAAACAAATGAAAGATTAGCTGGCACATAATACCTCACCAACAAAACATTGCACCATTGATACAGGCTCTCTACAATAACATTTATCATCATGGAAATACAAGTCTTTTTTTAAAAGACATAATTTGTTCCCATGGAAACTAGATGCATCCTAGATACATGTACTTAAAACAACAGTTCTTGAGAAGAAACTTATAACAGTAACATTCGATACAAAGTTTCAACAAACAACTCAAATAAGATGAAATAACATCTAAGCAATTTTTCTTTTCCATATTATTGAGCAATTTATGTCAATGTGTTTTCAAATTATTTATTCCTTGGTCTTTTATCATTATGGCAATCACCATTGTCAAAGATTCTCTAATTGTAGGTATATCAGATGATGTAATATTTTTGTACATGTGACATGTGCAGTGTGATCATGATCTACACTCTTCTCTATTCAGTCTGAACTTTTTTCGTTAAGCACCCGCCTGAATAATAAAAGACATTATCCACATTCCAAGATGGACAAATCCATTGAGACCTTTAGCAGGGTAAGTTTTTTTTCAAAGAGGCCCACGTGGAAGATACCATACCCAAATGTGTAGCCTCTCACAATAAAGACTTTACAATTATACTACATGTCCTATGATTGGTTCTTACTGCTTTCACAAAGCAATTAAGAAAATGGTACAAAAAGCTTGTTGTAGAACAGACAATTAACAATAAAAGTAGTAAAAATGTAAATTATATGTATTTTAAAACAAATCCACATCACGGTTTACGCAATTCTCTACACGTGTTGTGTTTGGTTTGTCGTGTTGTTGAGATTCTCCAGCTGAGTATGGTTCTCTAGTTCCTCTGCCATTTGTTGCAAGTCTTCCAGGTCCCTATAGGATCTTTCATATTTATGACTAATTAACCGTCTGTAGAAAAACGCAGCAAACAGTAAAAATATCACAAGAACTGGAGCAACAATTACTGTTGATGCAATAGCAGCATTTCTATTTTTAGGAAATTGTAACCAACAGATGATGGTGATTTCTGCCAGGAAAAGAATTATACCAAGCCCAGTTGAAAACGCCCATGCCATCTGGATAAATACTTGCATTTTTTCATGTGGTGACTCTTTCACTGCATTCACATTGTGAACATTTGAAACCTAGAATGAAAACGGTCAGGACATAATACAAAACAAAAGTTCTACACAATGCAACATAAACAAGAGGGCTAAGATGGCCATTATATCGCTCACCTGAGACCTACTATGCCCATAAAAAATGATGTGACCAAACTTTACTATATATCATAAACACAAACATTCTGTTTGACCCTGACAAGACAAACCTTCCGACCAATTTACATGATTGGCTATAAAATGTGACTTCTAGAGTACAAACAAGATTTCTGGTGACCTAGTTTTTAAATTCACAAACATTACTTCTGACCAACTTTCGCGATGATTGGGGTGTAAATGTCACCTGTATGGCATAAACAAGGTTTATAACAAGGTGACCTAAATTTCATTAAGATAATTATACTGACCAAGTTTCATGAAAATCCAATGAAAAATGCAACCTTTATTGCATACACAAAGTTTTTCTATGATATGACGTAGTTTTTGACCCTAAATGATCCATATTCAAACTTGATCTAAATTAAATCAAGATAATCATTCTGACCAAGTGAACAGACATACGACAGACATCAGGCAATCACAATAGCTAGTACAAAACAGTTGTATAATCTAGGAATTTGAAACAATGACCTTGAATTTAAATTGACTTTGTTGATAAAAAAAGATTATGAGTATCATCTGAGGATATCATTAGCAGCTTTCGAGAAAATCTTTCAAAAGACCGCAAGTGAAATCATTTGACCATGAAGTGTGACATTGACCTTGATGTAAGATCATGAATAACAGCTGAGATTGGCATGGTTAGGACTCTGGTCCTGCACATAAACAATACCTAATGATTGAAAAATGAAATGGATGATGAAACAAGGGTTGTGTACAAGAAAAACAATCTTGTATCAAAGAAACATGTCTTCAAAATGATTATCAGATATTGAGTCAGGTGATAAAGTGTGCCATGAAAATGTGACAACATTTGACTGAACAAAACTTTTGTGAGGATGTGTATACAAACTTCTATCAAAGTTTATAAACTACAATATGTAGTTTCATTTCACCGGAACTGTCAGCTGTTAAGTAGAAATTTCCTGAGTGTCCAAAGTGGCCTGCTCTAATGTTTTATTCCCTGAGACAGTTACACATATACTTATGTGTAGTAAGTTTTACAGAGTTTGAAAATTACGCAGATATAGGCAAGGCATATAGGCAAGAATATAAATAGGCAGTATGTACATTTGTACTTGACTTTTCAGGTATACTGACTGGTTGTAGACATGTTTCCCTGAATTGTGCCCCTGAATTCCCCCATTTCAGATAAGTAGCACACATACTCTGTTCTTGCAAATGAGAGCTTGGACAAGTTTAAATTCATTTTTATGAAAATTGTAATTGTAGATCAATATAAGCAAAATAATAATAATAATAAAGGGATGTAATTCAATGATAAAGTTATGATTCTTCATCAATGCACTTCCAATTAATATTCTCTTTCATTATGTTAAATATCACTTAAATATGTTCAAACTTTCAGGCTTTTGAGCCATGATATTTACAAGCTTAATTTCAATCACATGATAAAGGGTAGTTCTTCGACTAGATAAAGGGAGACAATTAAAAAAGAATCAAAATAAAGTAAAGGTTATAGATCTTTAATTTCCACTCCTCTAATCACTATGTGTAATATCTGTTTCACAGATTTTGAATTGCTTTGGACAAGCATGATTTCATATTGTAAAGAAAGATAACTAGAAATTGGTTCAGCTAGAGTTATGGTTCTTGGTCACTGCACTATTACTCTATCAGTTCACTATGTGATATATCAACTCAATCCCTTACATACTAATGTAGTTTTCGGGTTATGCTCAGGACAAGCATATTACACAAAGGAAAATGTTTCAAAACTGGGGTAAGCTAGAGTTATCGTTCTTTGTCACTTTGTCTCCCTCTCAATAACTTTTATATTCAGTGTATGAAGTATCAACAGTTACTCCGTCCTGTCAACACTAGAAATAAAAGTCACAATTACATTGTCTCATCCAATGACCTATGAATGCTTATGCTTTGTGACCCCAGAGTTTGCTTTAATAAAAGCTGCTGTGTTAAAAAAACTTAAAACAGAAAGCAGTGGTTTTGTTTTATAGCAGTGGACATGCACTAAAAAACAAGGAAATCAAGGGACTGAACTGTGCAGAAGTTATGACCTCGTTTCCTCACTGTCTTCATATTAAAATCATTAGAATAAGTAACTTCTTTTCAGGCATTGCCTTAAAGCTTCAAACGTTCTTTAAAATTTACCTAGAAGATGTTTTAGACTCATGTAAACTAAATTCAAACTCATTAAAGGTAGTCTACTTACTGCTTCTATGTGTGGCAAGATACAGGTACTGATCATCAAGGCCAAAAGGTGAACAGACACAAGAAGTGTCGTACAAATACTGAACAGGATCAACAAGAAGTCGGGTATATCATCTGCTATATTAATTTCAACCAACGCCACCTGAAAGTATACAAAATAATGTCTAGTGTATAGATGTAATGTATAGTGTCTTGAAATTTAGTGTAAACTGGACAAAAATCACTTCCAACATTGAACTTCAAAAACATCCTCACGATATATCTAGCCATTATCCACTCCATAAGAAACATGTAACTGATTTTATACAAAATCTGCCCTATAATCACTAGCTGATTACATACCTTTCGATAACAGTTCACTGAAAGATTTAGTCACATGACCCTGGCAGCAGCCAGAATACAAACTAACAAAAACAACAAAGTGCCCTTGAAAAAAATCTAAATTTCTGCAGCCACCAGTGATATGAAATTATATATAACAAGATGGCACTATATCGACCCACTGTGACCAACAATATATTTCTTAATCCCATATGACCCACACAAACACTCTTTACCACATGTATCATGAAGATTGGGTATCAAATATGGCCTCTTAAGACTTTAAACAAGCTTTTAATTTGATTTGTTCTAGCGACCTAGTTTTTGACTCCAAGTAACCTAGTTTTTAACTTGACATAAAAGTCATTTTGACAAACATTCTGAACAATTTTCATGAAGATTGATTAGTCTCTCGAGTGTTTAAAAGGTTTTGCTTTGATTTGACTGTGTGACCTAGTTTTTGGCCCCTGATGACCAAGATTTTAACTTGATCTAGAATTCATTGAGACAAACATTTACACAAATTATCATATGGATTGTGTAATAAATGTGGCCTATAGTGTGTATTAGGTTTTTCTTTGATTTGACCATGTGGCCTAGTTTTAACCCAGGTAACCTAGAATCTGACTGAACCAAGAAATAATTGAATAAAACATTCTGACCAATTTTCATAATGATTGTGTTGTAAATGTGACCTCTATCGCATACAAAATGGTTTTCTATGAACTGACCTGGTGACCTTGTTTATTCTAAAATTTGTGCAAAATAACTTTTGGTCAGTGAAATACAACCATATCATACATCTACAATTTTATGGCAAAATTACATTGAACATATATAGGTTCCAACACTCTATGGCCATGGACCATGGATTGGAAACTCATATTTTCCTACACAAATTACCCAGGTATTGCGGTTGCTGAGACTTTTTTGCATCCAATAAAAATATCTGTGTTTATGTGCATTACTTGTCAAGATATGATGCATCCGAATACAAATTTTAGAATAAACAAGGTCACCAGGTCAGTTCATTTGTCTCCATTCTCGGCTTTGCCGTGACGTCATAATGACCAGTTAACCAATCGGATTATTATAGGTTGCATTCATTTCTTCATTCGGTAGAAGGTGAGAACTCGGTCTTAACCGTTGACTCATATGCAAATTTAAATTTATTTTTAACGAAACAATAAGCTTTTGACAACATAGCATTATTTTAAAAACAATCTGATAGTTTCAAGGTAACGGAAGATCATCGTCTTTTATCATTTTTAATCTTGGTTATAAATTATATTGCACCTGTGGAATTTTCCAATCCATGTGTTTAGAATTCTGTGGGAATAAAAACATCTTGGGACAAGTTCTTTTTTCATTAATCTGACTTTTAAAGTATCACTTGCTGGTTTTATGATATTTCTCACCATTGCAAATCCTGAAAGTAAAGCCGAAGTCCGGCTTGAGGCCTTTAATTTCGCTCTGCTCAAATACAGCTTTCGCCATGATAGCGCGGTCGTTGAATGTTGACTGGACATTTGATTAACAAAAGAACGGAAAAGCCACGATTCGTATGAATTTTCTGTTTGGGCTGGCATTTGCTTTTTAGCCAAATGCAGGAAAATTTGGAAAAATATCTATTTGACACATTTGTTGTTTTTCTGACACAAGTAACCCATTTAAAGAATCTATTTTATCAATAGTAGACGAAAACTTACTTTACATAATTGCTATAACCATTATTTAATATATTTCTTTAGGGTTTAAACAATGTTTTACAATCTTTTTTTATCAGAAGTTAAATGACTCTTAAAATGAGTAATGTAAAATATAAACGCAGCTGTAATCCAAATCCATTTAAACCAAACATTTTCATGGCATAAGTTGCACTAAATATTTTACAAATTTAAGCGATCTGTAGACACTCAAAATTAATTCCATGATGTTTATGCAAACAGAGCGCGAATATTTTGTATTATTTTTTGTTTACCTCTCACGTTGTAGTTTAGCGTGACAGATTTTAAAATTATGAGCAACATAACTAAAAATAAAATTTCGTCGAAATAACGTTTTACTAATTTACTAAGCCAAAGTCTTATTTGCATGTCACGTGACCTTAGCTTACTGGGGTTATTTACATGTACATGTACACACTATTATTGATACAAAATTTCCTGTTAGTTATAAATAATTCCACGCCACCTTACATGAGACCCGGTTTGATTCAATCAAGCAATGAGTGACGCAACTGAGGGTGGCAGAAAATTGGTATGTACTGGTCTAAATTTTGCACAAATAGCCACCAAACATGAGCGCTGTATTGTTGTTTCAATAGCAGCCATTTTGGTCGGGGCATGAGAAATAACACGTACAACTAAGTTTTGAAATGTGTTCTTTTATTTCCCATTTTCATATGCATATAACCATGTAAAAACTTGTGTGTGTGTTTGTTATAACTTTTCCATGTGTTTTTACCCAGTTTAAAATGAAGGTTTGAATGATACAGCGAATAGAAAGTCGCAATTTTCAGCCTTTGTCAACCCGGCACGAGATTTGCCGAGTTACGCAATACTTATATCCGAATTTTTAGTGTTTCTTGAGCATCTATAATGGAAGTTTTACTGGCAAAAGCTGCAAAAATATATTACGTAGCGTTTTTATGTGAAAATTACTGTTTGTTGATTGTATTCTTGTTTTGCAATCTAAAATTTAGTATTGAAATGTTAACAGTTTTCAGTTGCTTCTGTGAATCAAACGTTTTCCGTGCATGTTGCCGTTTTCGGTGCGTTATTTGAAAGTATCCGTAATTTTGCTTTGCGGGGAAATGTGATTTGTAAAGCATTTTAGCCATTCCAAATTATTTTTTTCGTGTAAATTTAGGTTTTAGGGTATTGTGATACATTAATGTACTATGGTCAATGTATGGATCTGCAAGTTATGTAGACCATAGGCATACAGGGTTTCTATGACTTGCTTTTCGTAAATTAGTATTAAGTTGTTTTGCTTTTTTCTAAATGTGTATGTCTTTTACAACACATTCGCATGTTCAAAATATTTCTTTCCGTTTGACTGAGACATTTGACTTGATTAGAGCATCGAGGAGTTTTTCATACGTACATGTACTCAAGTATATATGGGAAGCAAGAATGAAATAACCAGATAGATGTCTTGTGTCACAGGAAAAGTTTGCGTTTGTCCGCGTCTTGGCAAAGAAAAGCTGCTCAAATTTGGTTTAACTTTCCAATTTAGCGAATTTAACGATAAACATAAAAAACAAGTCTGGGGGTCTTAAGCTGTAATTTTCGGATTGATACTCGGAAAAGAATACTGACCATAACTTTAAAGAATAATAATGTCACAGCCACTATTATAAAATACAAATTGCTCTATATTATTTGCAACCCTTGCGTCTGGCGCAATATACGTTATTTAAAAACGACGATGTTGTAAAAGGGGCGATCATGCGTCTTCAAATGATACTTACTGTTGACGATTTTTTTCCATTTCTAAGAACTGCACATACTTTTTGAATGGACATTGTGCCATAATGCACCGGTGAAGTTACGCCTTGGTGTTTTTGAAATTATGTGTGAAAGTTTTGTTTCTTTTACAAATTTTGGCAGTTATAGCTCTTGAATATTTGTTTTCTAACTTGATGGTACACTATAGTGTAATGGTAATTAAATCAGCAGAACATTTTTGAAGACTTTTTTAACCGAATCGCACTGAATGAAGTTTCACGCCCGTAAATTGACAGGCTTTGATTTTTTTGTTTTTATAAAAATGAACGCTTCAGCTTTCATATACGTATAACAATGCAAAACAGTACTTGGTTAGATACTAGGCAAATTTTTGTTGGAAATCTCTATATACCTGGACTGGAACAACAAATGTTTGTACAAGAAAGAATTATGTTTGCTCTCATAATGGCTCGTAGACCGATGATATTAACAAAGTCATGTTAGACTGTTGGAAAAAAACCCCGGTGACAATGGCTGGTCGATTGTGGCCCTGTCGTAAGAAAATGTGTAAGATCTTGCAACTTCAGACCACTTCAGCAGAATCTTAATCTGTTTGGAGTAAAGAAACTAGTCCATTTCAACGTGTTTACTCCTAAATTTTCCACACATATACATTTTTTTATACCTTAATCTGTTTTAAAAGATCAATGAAATAACTTTCCGATCACATCATCAGGTAGGACCTACATTGCCAAAACAGAGAAATAGACCAGTTTCTTTGCTCCAGACAGATTTGGATGCTGCTCATGTGAATTTTTTTACTGTTGATTTTTTTTATTAATAAGGATTGCATATTTTTATGTTTTTAAGGATCCCGTTGGAATCGTAGGCGAAAAGCTGATCACGCCCTGGTATTATCTGTGTATACAACTACATTTTTTTAGAACGTTACTTTTCGTGTTTGTAAGTCACGTACACTCCTTCATAGCTGTTCAATAAAGATCAGTTATGTAAACTGTATGATTGATCACATTTTCAATTTCTGCTTCTGTTGGTATTCGTTGTTGCCACAGAATACCGCTTGCTTTTGGTGGAATTTAAGTTGTTTACTAATCACCATTCCCCACCAAGCATGAAAAATGTACTTAAAACTCGCATATTGACAGAAGTCAGTGTAGTGTGGAGAGTTTAGATTGATTGTTGAAATAAGTCAACGGAGCTGACGGTTAACAGTTTAGTGTAGGGAGTGTAAAGGTGAACACGTAATCTACGAAAGGTCATTATATTTACATATTTATAGACACATTCATGTCTACTTCTTTTCTCAATATTGCATTTCGTGTATAATCGTATATAATAGACACTAGACATGTCCACCTAAGTTACTTTCTTTAAAAATCTTTAAATTAGGGACACGAAAATTGTTATTTCCGTTCAAAGAGGCCAAAGTAATTAATTAATGATTTATACTCCTAGAATAATGAATGCTCCCATATTTATAACCAGAAAATACGAATGTGTGTAACAGTTTCATTCCGATTGAATATAGAGGAAATCTGTTAAAATATTTTTTTACAATGTTAAGAAATAAAAAAAATGTCTATTTTCATTTATGTTTGTTCATCTATACATGTGAATAAGAGAAATTATTTAGTTTAACACTTTTTTCACGCGTGTTTGGAGCATCTACTGTGTTTCTTAGCATCGTTTTTGACCGCAATATGGCCATTTAGAAGGGTAATAGCACTAATATTTCTGCATAAATAATTTCTGCGACATATTGATTTATTTATGTTAAGAAGTTGCATTCCGGCATACTATTTTCTTTTCGAAATATTTATGTTAATCTCATAATTCACAGTCCTCTTAGCATGCTTAGTGCAAACGACCTTGACCTGTAGACCGATAACTTTATCTAAATGGCCATCATTGTGCAAACGCGGTAGTGTAATTTATCCGTGCTGATACACCATTTAACTAAGGTTTTTTCGGGTCATCTGTAAAATAGTTAACAGATGTGCAGAGGTCTCTTTTAAAATAACTTTATTTCCGGGTGAACAGATCAGAGTTTGGCTGTCTGAAGTTTCCGGATGGAGATTTCAACATGCTTTATAGGATGAGATCGGGAGAAGGTAGGTCATAGGGCATCAACTATTTGAGAAGTTCCAGGGTATAATACCTAATGTATAGTACTGGTTCTTTCCAGGAACAACTGTTGTGTTGTTCATGAACTTCCTGCTTTAATAAAGTCTTAAAGATTGCGACTCGATTTTACAATCAACAAATTAATGACATGTTAAGGTAGTGTTGTTCTTTCAAGTTGGTAACATGCTCGCCAGAATATGGTCTGCGTTTTGTAACTGTTCCTCGTGCTCATATTCACTATGCTTTTTTTTGTGTCTGTTGCTTGTTTGATATGTTTCCTGTCGTCGGGTGATAGATAAAGGACAATAGTAAGGTTTCTTTGGAATATGGATAATGAAATTTTGTCTCGCATACATCCCGCGTTCTTATTGACATGGTGATAAAAATATTGCAAGTCCCTATGTGAAAATGCACGTGTATACCTTTCATGAATGTGCTATACACCGGGTTTCTCATTGCCATTAGGTGAATAAGACTGGAAGAATGCGTCTGTCATGGTATCGGACTGAAATAATGAAATTGTAATTTACATGATGTTGTAGACGTTTTGACTGTCCTTAGTTTACAATATACCATCTGACTTTGTTTTACAAATACAAATATTTTCACCGAGTACTTTCAGAGTTTTACCCAGTCATAGCTAGTATGCTCTCTTCGTAGCTTTGTTTATCGTAAAATTGTCTGCCAACCATTAGGAACTATAGATAAGAAAGTTTATTATAGTGACAAGTACATTTCATAATACAATAAACAAACATATACAAATAACAATAGTACCCGGCCCAGCTGGCCTATTTGTCACCTTAGCAATAAATAAGTTTTCAAATTCATATTTATACAATTTGATTCAAAATTTTCTTTGTCAATAGTAATGATAATGGTTAAACACATCGAGAAAAAAATTACTATAACTGTTGCAGTATGAAATAAATAAAACAAAACAAAAGCAATATTTCACCATGTTTTATTGCTTGTACTGTCTGGATGCTAAGTCAAGTCAATACGAAACTAATCTAATTCTGTCGATGTGTTCATCAATAGTTTGTACAATCAATAATTTTCAATCTTTATATACGCATACATTGTCAACAAAACAATAAGGCATGTAAATTATCTGTAATATATTTTATAAAATGCAATGAGAATGTAAATAGAAAAGAGTGAAGCGTCTTTATCCAAAAAAGTTGCATCATAAAATATCAAAGCAACGAAAATAATTTTTAGATCGTTTTCATTGAACAGAATTTCCATTTTCATTATATATTTTGCTAAAAGTCGTTTCTATGACAACCGGCTACAGAATTTTATTTATTTGAATTTACTATAACGACAAGAAAGACTCGTTTCTGTCATGTTGTTCGATTTTTTGTGTGTGTGAGAGATGTTTGTTCTTATCAGCAAATGATATTTAATGAAAGCCAGTGCTATTTACATTTTCAGGTTAAAATATAAGCTTCATGATTAATAACATAATATTAATTGAACGTATTTTCGAATCTTTTTTTTCTTATTTTAATTGTATGATACTTAAAGAAGCTATTCCGTAATGGGAACTCCTAAAATATATGTTCTAATTTCTTTTAATAGTCACACGATTTGAACTTACTAAGTTACAGTTAAAAGGATACGTATTTGTTGAAGTTAATTGCACATGATATTCAGTATGTCGAAAAGATAAGTTTGTTATGGATCCATTCTTGTCTTGAAAGTTTTTATATAAATCGCTTTACATTCCAATTATTAGTGTTGGTCAATTTAAAATTTCTGATTTAATTATATCCGGTTTCTTCATATTTTGATTTGCGTGAAGTCAATCCCTTTGCTTGGCTGCTGAATGATTATGTATAATATTGATTCTTGTTCTGTATATATAATATACCCTGGTACTTGATATGTTGATAGATACATACATGGTATGTATCTACTGAATAAGTCTGAATTATTAACACTATATATAAAAATTCGAAATCTTCAAATGCGTAAACAGTTCTTAATCTGTAGTCAAAGACGAGTGTTCCAAGTGTTTGAGTGCCACTTCAATTCAAATATACACAGACGTTTACTTCATTAGCGTCGTTTTATTTTGGATTATGTTTTACATTTGGACAGTTTAGCATGTATTGAAGACTTCAGTAATTTTGTTATAGATCTATATCAAATTTGTTCTATTTTGGGATGATTAATATGCAACAGTCACGATTATTGCGTCGTGTGAGAATGTATATAACAGAACAGAACATTCCTTTATTCCAAACTCAATTCATATATGAATGTAACAAGAGCCCAAAGTGAATTGTTAACAATTATTCCATTTGATGTGATATGGTGAAAAATACAATACTAGGAAGGTACATCAGTTATAGGGTTTTATATCAGTTTATCAGTTATATATAAAACATAAGAAAACGAGAATTTTTTGCATGCAAGTAGTTGCAAAACATAGATAAATAATGTTGCTAAGAGAATTCTAGCCCTCGTATACGTCAAATTCGCAGAACACATTGTACTAATGGAGACAAAATAGGATACAGATTTGATTAAAGGTTTTCATTCAACCTTTAAAGGCTTTGGGTTGTGTAATTTGTAACAAATGAATACACTAAAACGTGTACGGGTGACATTGAATATAATTGCTTAACTAACCATATAAAGCATGGCAGTTAACTGCATTAGCCCTCAAGTCGTTTCTGAAATTATCTTGGGATGTAACTAAGCTGATTTTTGATTGGTCGAAGTAGCGTGCGTTTGTCGTTTAACATCGTATAACATAGAGGAAATCAAAGAAGATTAATCAACTCTGGTAATAAGTTTTTTTTTAAGTCACTGTAATAAAATATCTTGCAAAGATTAATTTTATGACTCGGATTATTAAATATATGACACACTGAAAATGATAGTCAACTTTGACAAATATGCAAATACATATATTTAATTATGAAAAAAATAATCGGTGAATAATGAATTAAAGAATAAATCCCAGAACCCGTACTTTGTTGTCCCTTGTTCATGTTATTTTTTAACTGCTCATTGACATTAAGCTTTGTTCAATATAACATTGTTTTCAAAGTACAGACTGGAGCTCATCATTTCCTCTTCAAAACCTCTTATAGCAATCTGTCTGGATATCATGTGCATAAAAATCCTGTATCGTGACATCCATCTTCATTAATATTCCTATAGTGTGGTGTGAGAAGATATTCCCTTCTATTATTCAAGTACAGGTCTTGCTTTCTGTCCCAACTCTTCGACTCTTTCGTTCTTTTCTGTGGTTCAAGTATAGGTCCCTTTTCTGTCCAAACTGTCCGAGAGTAATGAGACAAGTGCTGGTCTTGTTTTATGTCCTAACTCGGCGAGAATACAGAGGAAACATGACCAAAATTTGTCGTTGCTGTAATGAAGACTTTCTTTATATCTTAAACGTTCCGCACACTGTATATTATAGACTATGACGGTGGCTTTGAATAAACTTTTGATACGGGCGCTGACTTTTTTCCACACACACTCAAGTGTCACTATTTATACCTGATATGCGCACTTATTGATATAGTTATGAGACCCCCATAATATTGTTGAGTCATTTATTATTCATTTTGTTTTGTGGCTGCTAACTTTGTTTTCATGACAAGTTTGACAGGTTTATTTTCTTTATAACCAGAAGGTCAAAGACCTTTCATGTAACGCATAGCATTTCTAACGGGATCTAATGTTTAGCTAAAGTTTGAAGGTACTCACTACCATTTAAATTTATTTGATAGTGTTTTAAAAACAGACGTCTGATTCAAGTTCAACTATTGACAAGTTCTGAAGTGGACATATTTTGTTAAAGTTTTTGCTTTCATTGAAAGCTTTCGAACGTTGTTCAGCTCGTTCTTTCCTTCGTTTAGATTTGGTCTCTTAATCTTGACCTTAACCTTGACAAGGTCACTGAAAGCATTTAATTGCAACATTTCCTGCTTTTAAATTACTAGTGGTTGTTCACGGCTGTTGGTGTCCTCATGACCACAGCAATTACATTGAAGGAGAAACACGCCTTGTACACCTTACAGTGTTGTTATTGGTTAATGTCCCCGCTCGTAGTCTCCAATTATTCTGACAAACTTAATGTCTTTAAAAGTTGAAGTAGTTTTTGATGGATTAACTCTCGATTTTGTTTAGTAACTAAAACAGTTATCATTTTTGTAATAAAAAGAAAAATGTTATTTTATTATTCAAGTTTTCACTGGCAAACTTCATGGCGCGAAAATTTGGTGAAGGATTCTTTTAGAATTTGGTTAGGGGATATGGGGTGAACACAAAAACTTCATCAACATCTTAATCCCGAAAGTTACGTGAAAGCATTTTAATCGTATGTGTATTCCACATTTACGGAATCAATAGGAACATGTGTTAGAGACGGGATGAGAGGCTATGTAAGCTGCATGTTACACTCGCCACTGTCACTCTAGCTACAACATGGTGAACATTTTTACAGTATAATCGGACATAAAACTAAAACGTTTGTCTTCAAGCTCCTCTCATTGAGAGACCAGACGTCTACAC
>JAUMHA010384663.1:0-12217 GCA_032359765.1 Saxidomus gigantea
GTGCCAATAACTAACTGATCATCAGCGTACAGATCAGCAACTTCCGTTTCGGCTTACTGTACGCTAGGACACTGTGATGATGCAAGATGCCGCGAAAGTATTTTTCCCATTATTTCTGATTAGTTTCCAACTGATTTAAGGGATATACCCTACATCTAGCAGATTATATTCTCGAAACATATATACTGTGTGCAATGAACGTAAATGATAGATAAATAAACTTTTAAAGAACAACATAAGGCGAAAAATGCCTCATTTTACCACAATTAATGAATATAGAGGCCTTCTGTAGTAAATCGCATCAACCCATTAATTGTACAATAACAACTCTACATAAATTATTGAACGGTTAACGCTACTGTAACATGTTTTAAAACGCTGATTTCATCGATTATGACTGAAAGGCATAGTTAAAACATTAAGGTTAAGTTATAATACTTCCTAATATATTATTATTTATGTGTTTGAGGTTATTGAGTTTGACATCAGTTATAGGGGTATGTACCTTCAGGGATTAAAAAATGTTTTCGGGTGGAAAAACCAATGTTTTGGAGAGAAAGCACATGCATGTGTCTTTAACCCTACATTCCTAGTCATTTATTAAGTTGTCCTTTTGACAAGGGCATCAACCGTCAATAGCTTCTACAGCTACAGTTGTGTCAGGTACACGTACTTGTACATACAAAATGTAAGCCTTAGGCTGATATAAACAAGTTTGCAATCTCCGAAATGATTTTTGATTACAACGCAAATCTTGAACAATGTTAAATTTTTTCGGTAAGTTCCTCGGTAACATCTTGTTCTTAGAACATCATTGACCAATGCCCTTTTGATCTGTGTTTCTCTTAAATGACAATATTCATGTATATATCTTTTTTGCAGGAAAGGTCTGTGTTCACAAACAGCACATGTCATTGTCTGCATTTTGAATGTCATCTAACAGAAAAATAATATCACTGAAAATGACAATCATCAAGCATGCTAAACTTGATCGAATACATACTCAATAGAACACTTTGAACAACGTGTAAGTTCTACTTCCGCGTATTGTTTTCCTAACTTTTGGGGAAGGAGCAAATAAGACTTGCATCAAATGTACATATCCCAATACTTTTGATAATTGGTTGTTTTAAGGCTATGAATAGTGTAGGGATCGTCACTCAAAATAAAATGGCGGTTGAAAGGCGATTTTGATCTGTAGAATGATTGAGAAAATAATAACAATAGTGACATTGTAACGTGTTCTTTTACAAATCGATTTAATCAGTTCCAACACTATTTAATTCTTTTTCTTATATTTGTTGTGATAAATGAATTCAACCATAAACATATTTATTATAGTATCAATTCAATATATTTTCATGCTCTTAGTTACATGTATATTACCATTCAAAATGGTCACATTGGTTTATAGTCAAGAATGATACTTAAAACACAGCGGATACTTTAAAAACATATAAGAAATAGGTTTTACCAAGTTAAATACACATTAAGATATACATAACCGAAAGGGTGGATTTTTTATTTTTTTAATTGGATAGTAAAATCTTTTTTTAAAAAGTTCTTCTATATTCAATGTGAATCGAAACTGTTGTACAGATCGTTATTTCTGAGTTCTAACTATGGCAATATTGATTAATGCACTGATTAATGTTTTATCTGGAATTTGGATGGATGGCCACTTTGGGCGGTAATATCACTTTAACCAGAAAAATACATATTCATATCGGATAGAACGTCCTCTTACAGTGTTAAAATAGTGAAAAAATAACGTACTCTTTCAGTGTTAAATTAGTGAAAAAATAACGTACTCTTACAAATATCATATATATGGCATGTTATACCTGTCAATCCAATGGAAAGTACAGTTTTAAACGTGTGTGGTAGGTAAAATGTGGAAAAACAAAAGTAGAAGGTCAAATGTGGAATGGGAATAGTTCAATTGGATAACCCATTACCTCCGGACCTCCCAACATAAAAGAGGTGTTATATCTCGTTATATATTGAACTAAATGTAATATAACTAAAATCAGGGTTTGGGTTTTGAATACCTATCGTTATCATTACAATAAGATTTTCAAAAGTTTTAGTTCACATTAAAGTTATAATAGCTATGTAAGCATTTAAGAAATTACATTAAGTCAAGCAATGCATAATTTTATCATCAAAATGGAAAGGTTAATTAAACGTTTATGAAAGTTTGGGTAGAGATATTTATTACAAATACGTCTATTTATAATTCCGGTTTCCTGAGTTATATATAGACGCCTATTTATGTATCTATTTATAGAAACAATCGGGTTTTTACTGCGTTGCAATTTATAACCCAAGTAAAGAATTATCTTATATAATCACTGAAACAGCAGGAAGTTTTTAGGTAATTAAAAGGAAATTTGGGAAACGAGATTCAAAATGCTTGTAAACACGTCAACCCAAACGTTTTTCCGGTGAAAACTAGTAATGATAGGAAAATAGGATTCCTTATAATCAAGAGGACATTAGAGCGTTCTCTTTATCTCTGTTTCCTTTTCAGATATTTACCCTTTTTCTAAGAATACGCAATGTACTTCCTAGTATTAAAATATCTTTAATTAGTCTTATAAATAAAAATAGAATCATACATTCCATTGCAATATGATTATTGTTAATACGATGATTGTCCAAAACAAGCGTGACAAATCCTTTCTGTCAGGAGGTAAGAATTTAAAAGCACAAAATATTCTCATCAATAAAATAAATCTATCCTCACGAGTTCTGTCAAATATCATAAAACTATCTTCATATAAGTATATAGACTGGCATCAGTCGTAACAGTCATTACCTCCTGTCTTTTCTGGGCATTTTTATATCATCTTCACAATTCCTCCTTCCATTGACTCTAACGACTGGACAAATGCGATCGGAACCGGGCAGGAATTGCCATGAAATAAGGAATCATTGAAGAAGTGATCATTATATAATGTGACCCTAGATTGACTTCTGTAGCCATTTAGCATGTGTTAGATAACACTGAGGGGAACCCTTTCATCTGGTCATACAACAGGAATCTCTGTACCACCTGGCATGTAATTAGATGTATCTAAATAAAAGTGAATCTGCCCAATACATTTATACCCTGATAATTAGTAGGTTCTATGCAGCAAAATTTGTCATAAGTGCAATAATTAAGCAAATTATAAATTCGAGATGAATATTTTGGAGAAAACCATTGCATATGGTTTACAAAAATTGAAATAAGAAATCTGAAAAAAAGTTGTAGAGGGATATCTATCTGGAAAGGATTTATTTTTCTGTGCTCCAACATGAAGCGGAAAATCTTTAATATTTGAAAGCTTCCAACGGCACAGTTGTAGTTTGCCATCAGTATGTTGCATTGTTGTGTCACCGCTAGTTTTATTAATGAAGTCACAGGAAAAGAAACTTCAATCGTTGGGAGTGAATGCATTGTATTTGACTGATACAAAAAGCAATTGGTTGGACATACAGAAAGGCAGTTATAATATTTTGTTGTGCAGTCCCAAAGTGAGCTTTTATTGAGACAAATTTTTGATAAAGATATTTTTCTTAAAAGACAAAAAGACTTCATGAGAAAAAAAACCTCTTAATCTCAACCGACTTTTATAAGTCTATTGTCTTCCCACATAATTATGATGCATACAGTTGTTTTTGTATTATCTTGAAATCTGATTTGTTGGTGTTTTGAATTCCATTTTTTTATACTTTAAAACACCGTTTTATTGAATGAAACTATGGAGAACAATTTATTACAAATAATTCCTGTTCACTATATAACCAAGAATCGCATTTGATAAGTCTGTTGAGATGAGCTTTGATTGAGACACATTTTTGATAGAGATACTTTCTAAAAGACTAGAAGAGAAATAATTTGAGACCTCTCAATCTCAACAGACTTTTATAAGTCTAATAAGTATACGACGTAAACAGCATTTCAATCATTGCAACATACCTTGGACCAGCGCAAGGCACATATATAGTCCCGTTAACGTCACAATTCCTCTTTCTCAAAATACTGGCTACGGTGTTCGATGCAAAGTATATGGCGTTTAGCCATAATTAAACCATTCTCGGATGAGACCCCTGTGTTGCTACATTCTAACAGAAATTGATCGAGGTCTCCGTACATCTGACCCCATGGGTATTCCGAAAGGGAAGTACGCGAAAGGTTGACATCGACAATCATCTGCCTACCGACCTTCGCATTTTCCTTCTTTTCCGACAAGTCATTAGAGAGTTTATAATGCCACTTGTACACAAATGCTCTGGAATCATTTTTGTATCTGTCCACAGTTTCCATTTTCTAGCACTAGTATACATCAACAGGAGAATTGAATAAGGGATCGGTGTGCCGCAATTACGTGTGACGTCGCCATTTTCCCTTAAATTCATATGACGTTTGACGTTGACGTGAAGGCACTTTGTTGCGGTTGACGTACATCATTGTTGGGTTGTTATAGTTAACGTTTTTTTGTCAATACGAAATGAAAACATAGCGTTATGGGGCTGCACCATTTGCACGTACAACGTGTTATAAATGTGCATGTATTTTTACAAACTGCTATCTGGTTATAACATGAATTGCTATTTTATCTAAATACAAATAACAGTCACATGTTTAAAGTTTGTCGACGTCGATTAGATAGATAACTGAACTATGTCACGCTATTTTGGGACATACCTCGCATATGAAGAACAATAGATCCAGAGAAAATAGAGAAAGATCACTGATATCATTATGTTCAAGGTAGAAACATATTCAAAGCCTCAGACTGTGTTTGTTTGTGTGTGTGCTTGTATGCGTTTACATAGTCGCCGCTTTGTCTGTGCGTGCGTACCACCGTCCCGCATTCGATTCCGGGCTATTTTTCACAGAGATATGGCCCTTTGACTCCTGCTGAACTGAAATTAGTTTCCGGGTTATTCCTCAGTAACTGCTAGCTGGAATTCAATGAAACTTCATGTTAAGGTTCAGTACCAAGAGGAGATGCGCATAGTATCCGCGTGTTCCATTTATTAATTAAATTATTTACCTTTGATTACTGCTGTATTAAATACATAGAGGATCTTTCGTTTCCACGCGTTCTCTCAACAAGTGCTGTGGGGGAATTCAACGAAAATGCATGGCAACCTTCAGTATCATAGGAGATGCGCATACTAACAGCAATTTCCCAGGTGATTATCAATATTTCATGCGTTATGGCACTTTTGATTTTTTGTTAATACCTAACACACGTATTGTCTGCTCTATTTCTCAGCAGTCGATGGTACTACAAGTTTTACTACTCGTAGAAGATACGCATATGTATAGATATTAATTACCTACCTTTATTATATTTTTACTCCACAGTATTTCTCAGCACTCATAGACTAATTTTGACAAACTTTCATGGGAACCACCACTTACAGTATTTGCATATTTTCAGCAATTTCCAGCATGCTTATGAATTTTCTCCTTTTATTTTTTTATTCTTAAAAGTCCAGCATTGAATAATTATACCTATGCCTTTCCCCTTTCTTAATTATCTCACTTAAAATTGTCTCTTCTTTTAATCATTTCTTATAATGAGTTTGCTTCCTTTCTTATAGTGGGGTGCTTCGGTGAGCATTCATCTTTTCCAACGATACTCTTATTGATAATTGTTTTTAACAGATTAAGGTGCAAAATATCTTGGTGTATGGAAAATTGATGTTTTTGAAGAGAAACAAACACACGGAAAATTGGACCAGTGCATGAGGTTCAAACATGTATTTTAAGTCGCAAAAATATATATCAACAATGTAACTTTTCAGGTAAAGTATCCTTTTTTCGCTGGTGATAGGAAGTTGGTAATGTTTCAACCGCCAATGAAATGAAAGTAGAATAAATTACATTTTGCTGCATGAGAAAAGTACTGTGTAATTTTAATTGGATAATACCGAAAAGTCAATGAAATACTCTTGCGTTTTTAGTCTTTCTTGAAGGGTTTTGTAATTTTAATACGTGAAAAGTTCATATCTATCAATAACATGTTGTTACTGCCAAACATATATCAGTAATTATACTATCTCCACCAGTGAATAAAGATGATTATATCGTGAAAAAAAACAAGGTTTAAGTTTGTTTTCCTGATGCACATGTCACGGTGCGGACTTAATAACAGTTGGGGAGTAAATGTGTAAACGGCTGCTTAGATCAGTCTGGGGAGCACTCGCTGTAACAACCCAGTTATCGAAGGGTCATGGGTACGCGTCCCGGCTAGAGTACACACACTTTTCTCACACTGTTACAATTGGTGCCCTTTGACTGCATTAAAATTAAACTTGACAGGATATGTACTATAAAATCTAGCTACCAATCACGATGATACATGTATACTCTTTTTTTAAAGATAGTTCTTGTTTCCTACTATGGTGCGAAAATCTAAATTCATTTCAATTAAAAAATCAAGCTATAAATATAATAAATTTACTTAACATTGCGTAATAAACACAAAACAAGCATGCCCATTCAGTATATAAATACGACAAAAATAAATATTATTTATACAGATTGTTTCCAGAGTTGAAGAAATGAATGTTTTACAACGTGATACAAACGTATAACCAAATCGAACATAACTGATGTATTTATTTTAAAATGTGGTCGTGATCCGGACGGCAAGATCCCGATGTTAATTCAATGTTGAATAGGCGTCGGGTGTTTGCTTGGAGATCTTGTGTAAAACGGTTTTAAAGGTCTACGTGCAAGTTATGAACAAATGAAATATTTGGAATATGAAGATACTGTATATTACGGCGTTTCGTTAGGACCATCATCTTCTCTGGGTGATAACGCGAAGTAACAATGGCGATGCACAAAGCAGCGATCGCGATGGGCAATTTCACGATGGACACACACATCACGATGACGATACGCAGTCATGATGTCGTTACATGATGCGCGATGGTGTCGGTTGCGATTTGCGAAGTGACGATTGTGATATGCGAAGTGAAGATGGCGATAGGCGAAATCACGAAGGCAAAGTGTCGATGCGCGAAGTTATGATGGCGATACGCGAATTGACGATGACGATATACCACGTTTTCCAATCGTTACTTTGCCATCCCAACTTCGAGCATTGCTATCAGAACTTCGCACACAGTACGTCTGCATGGGGTTCTTCCTGGTTTTCCGTATGTCCTGCAAACGTCTTGATGAGGTTTGTTAAGCTTTACTGTAAGGGAACCATCTTAAGAACGTCTTTAAGACGTGTACATTGTAGGTCTTTGGAAATCATTTTCAATGTTTTTCTTGCATTCCTCAACACTTTCGGAAAAACTCCACCGAAACGTCGGTGATTTGTAACACTTTTGGGTGACGACAACGTCTTCAGAACGTGTTAGAAGGAAACGTCTCCGTCACATTCAGGCGACGTTGAATGATTCACTGGGATGTGTTCCTTTTATCCGAATAGACGTTATATTCGGGGTTGACGCCTGACACTTCGTACCTGTAACACTAAATTAAAGCCTAGTATTAGAAAGTTGTTTAACTTGTCTTTTAAAACTTACGAACAGGAAATAAAACTAGGAAGGTCTAATGTAAAATGTAAAAGTAGAAGGTCAAATGTGGAATGGGAATAGTTCAATTGGATAACCCATTACCTCCGGACCTCCCACAAGAGTTATCACGGTATTGTCTATTATATACTAGACCAAAAGTAATATAACTATAATCAGTCTTTGCTTTTTGAATACTTATTATATCATCATAGCCAGCTTTTTAAATGTTTTATTATGTATTAATATTATGATAGCAATAAAAGTATTTTAGAAAAAAAAAATTATCCGGTAAAAGTACAAATTGACCATCTGTATGGAATGTTTAATTAAACATTCATGAAAAGTATCTGTAGAAATACAGATAATACGACCTATTCTATTTATAACATGACATTATTTATAACATGAGGTTTCCGGTGCTATATACGGACGCCTATTCTATTGTTGAATATAATATTTAAATTAAAGATGATTTCTTTTCCGTGTGTATATCCAGATTCCACGTAATGCATTTTTATCAAATAACGAATTTGAAAGTTCGTATCATTAGGATAGATACAGTCTGCACTTGATAGATATGGTACTTTTTCTGAAATTTAATGAAAATACTTCGGAGTCATTGGCAAGTATTCAGACTGATTATGATCTGCATTGTTTGCAAGGTAGAGTCATTTGCTACCAGTATGTAGAGGAATACATATATAACTTATAGATAGTCGCCTCGTTTCATCTTCTAAACCTCTTTCTGCATAAAGATAAAAACTTGACAGGAATTATTTATGAAATCTGGCAACCCATCTCTTTTATACACTTCAAATCGCGCCGACCATCTTTTACAGATGTTCTTGTTTGAAAATATTCCCACTCTCTTTTATAACAAGTATAAGTCTTAAAGCTGGCTTAGCTGTCTAAAGTACCTTGCTATATAAACTATCAATACCTCCTGTCTTTTCATTGTTAAGTTTATATATTTGTTTCCCACGTCTTCATGAAGACCTTAACAAAAATTAATAACTGGTATCATTATTTAAAGAAATTTTAACTATATTATGATGATTTTCATCAAATGGTGTGGATTGATTGCCTATCTTCTTTGCCACATCAATGAAACGATTGTTGAAGATTTCACATACGTGTTCTTGAGTGGCACTTTATTGATTCTTTTCACAAAGTGTTGTATCCTTTTTGATATCACTCCACTTAAAAGTCAAAATGGTTTCACAGTTATTTCAAAATTCTGTATTTACTGACTACTTACTTCATATTTCCGTTCTTGTATCAATCTGAGTAGTTGTTGTCCGCTTGTGACTGTATTTGATCGTATTTCAAACATGTTACCTTTTATTGGGTTATGCACCATGGAAACTGCTGCACTGCGAAATTCCCGTCTCAGTTTTAGGCACTGAAGGAATCTATATTTGCTGAAGCTGAAGGAGAGGTGAAGGAGGTACATTGTACCCGTGCTAGTTAAGAAACAGATCTTTTGCTATTTGCACTTTATTACATGTACCAGTATTACATGTGTATCAGAGGTGAAAAAGATTGTTGAAGCAACCGAAGCCTATTTGTAGGATTAAAAAAATGTATTTGTAATGAGTCTAGAGAGCATCGCAAGCTCAATTGTACGCGAAACTGTCAATATGAAGGATAAAGAAGCCGTGGTGCCTAGAATTGTGACATCGGCTTGCTCGAGAAGAAAATGCTCATACTTGAAGAATTAAACCAGTCAGATTATTTCAGAACGATATTAGACAACCATGACATACGAGTGGAGGAGCGACAAGAGGAGATACTGATGAAACAGAAAGCAGCGAAAATGATGTTAGATTCATTATTATAAACACATCACGCATATACAAATACAGCAAATTAAGCACGTATAATATTTACAATGAGCATAGGTCAGGGCTGAAACAAGAATCCGACTACCAGTTAGTCGAAACGATTTTTAAAAGTCGTACATATAAAGTCGTCACATTAAAGCTATTCGGTGTTTGATAATACTGGAAGCTTACTCCTTCAAAGTAATCCCACTGCGGCTGTCAACAAGTACTTTGTTACGCATTGTTTTTTCCAAGTATCGAATTCAAATTACAGTTCCCGTGATCTAGAAAAATGACACTAATCCCAAAATCAATAAACCTTGACAATTATCTTCTTGGTTCTTAGAAGCGCGGGCATTTATCGTAAACATCACCAAGGACAATAATCATAAATAACTTGAACTATGTAGACACCGACAGTACAATTTAAGTACTTATAACATTGTAAATAATCGAACTTGAAACAAATGTAATGATCGTTCAAATAAAGGGGGGGGGGGGGGAATAAACATATAAATCATGTGTGATAACACTGAAATAGAAATTGTTAAAACTTGTACTAATCTAGAAATAGTCTTTCCATCAGGAGGATCTTTTTCAGAAACAAACGAATCCTTGTTTGATAAAGCTTTGAAAGCAATTTATTACAAGTGAAATAACCCGTCAAAGCGAATTTCGTTCTGTATACGTAATATATAAGTGATAATGCAATCTTTTTTACTGTTAAATAGCAATTATATCGCAAGGGAAATAACATTGTCTAAATGTTTTGTGCACATCATTGACACATTTATTTATGCTTTGTTCCCACCACCGACTATTCAATTAATAACATGTGTTGTATGTTTAGTGTCAACTCGCGTGCATCTCTCTCTCTCTCTCCCTCTAGAACAAGAAAATAACAACTTATTGATTTTGTATTGTTAACGGGCCAAATGTTTAATCAATGTAAAAAGCATAAGAGCTGGATTTGCAAGTTAAGATTATGTCGCACTAGTTTTTTTCTTTAATTTGAAATCGTAAGTACCTTTTTTAGCTCAGGTATAGCTATCCCTCATATGCCTGCCGGTCGCCCACAATTAGGCTCCTTATCACTCACGAGGTCACATTGTCTGTTATCTTGACGGAATTTGAACCAAAGATGTATGGCCACGATAGCTCGAACGAGTTTGATACTAAGTCACATAGGTTCAAAGACTAGGTCACCAGGTCAAATGAATGAAAACACCCTGTCAACACTCTAGAAGCCACGCATTACCCCCAGTGATCATGAAAATGGGTTAGAATCTTTGTCTCCGTGATCTCTAGGTCAGTTTGGAACTTGGTCATATGGGGTCAGTAATATGGTCACAAAGTAAAAAAATAAAAAACACTCCAGAGGACACATAAGACCCCCAATCTGTATAAAGATTAGTCGGAATGTTTGTCTTTATGTTCTCTAGGCAAAGTTCAAAACTAGGCCATAGAACTAGGTCGCAAAGTTTGTTAACTCTTTAGAAGCCACATTGTCATAAAAGTAGGAAAATATGTTTATCTTGATAAACTCTAGGTCCACTTTGGAACTTGGGCATGTGGAGTAAAAATCTAGGCCACCAGAACAATAAATACAAAAACTAAATTAACATTCCAGAAGCCATATTTTGTACCCAACCATTATAAATGTTAGTAAAAATGTTTGTCTTGGTGAACTCTACGTCGGGTTTGAAACTTGGTCACATGGGATTAAAACCTAGGTCACCAGGTAAAATCATAGCAAATACCTTGTGAACAATTTACAAGCCACTTTTCCTTCCAAAACATTATGAAATTTGGCCAGAATGTCTTTTTTATCAACCCTAGGTTGAGTTCGAAACTGGGTCACATGAAGTCAGCAACTAGGTCGCCAGGTCAATTAGTAGAAATACCTTGTCATCACCCATTACTGAATTGTCTTGTCCCGAGCACAACTCCAAAAGTATTAATGGGAATTACTTAAAACCTCAGACAATTATATAGCGACTAGAGGAAGTTCAGTGAACAATGACCATAACTCTACCTTGCCTAGTTTTGTATCCCCCTTTCTATATTTTCTTATCCAGAGCATAACTTTTACGGCGCTGAAGGAAATTCGTTCAAAAAGTACAATGCATATTTTGAAGATCATTTGATTTTCTTAGATTGCATCGTGTTACATTAATGATTGTTTCTGGAATAACTTTAATTAAGTACAACGATGTCAAGTCATTGTTTATCTTATAAAACAACTCCATCGTATGTTTGTGACGTCTAACTTGAAGAGGTTTAAAGACAATTTTGCAATACTAGATACTAATTAAGTACAACCGCTAATTGACTCTTAAGTGCCCGTAACTGAATTTGTTTACGTTCGTTTGTATCATATTGGTTAATATTATCCCAGACGACATCCGCGTACTCAAGGATTGGCATAACAAAAGACGTATGAATTATTTCGAGTAATTTTCGATCCAATATGAGATTCTTCATTTCATCAAGTGAATGCATTTCCATGCTTTCTGCTTTATGTCTGTTATATGTTCATGCCACGACCATTAATGAGAGAGGTATATACCTTAATGTTGGAAGCTCTCTGCTTCTTTGGTTACAGTATTGGACATACTTATTGTAGGGTGGATATGTTTATAAATTTGTCTTGATATCAATAATGTTTCAGTTTTATTTAGGTTGAACGTAACTAATCATTTATTTGCCCACATTTGTATTGTATTTAGGTCATTATTTATAGTTTGAGATGCAATGGTTGGGTCGTCACCAATGCGTTACAAAGACGTATCGTCGGCAAGCAAGTGGATTGTAATTATTAAATGTCTGTAACTATGTCACTTATATAAATTACG
>JAUMHA010384685.1:0-10396 GCA_032359765.1 Saxidomus gigantea
ATGGCCAAGTTAACCGGAAAAAAAACCACGGACGTAATGGCCGAATTAACCGAGACAAAAACAGACGCAGTGTAATCACCCTCGAAATATCAAGAATACTGCATTTTATGTTTTATTTATTGTAAAACTTTCATTTCGCTATTACACCTAATTATATCCAGTCGAAGTGTGTTTGTCTATTTGATTCCATGCAAAGCTAGAGCCGTGATTTACACTTTCTCCACACACTAGTTCTTCAATTCCGTTGCTATCTTTAAAATGACTTTATTAAGTTATGGTAAAAGATAATGGTGAAAACAAATATTAAGATAATTTGAAAGCATGTAAGAAATGAGTTTCACGGAGTTACATGTTGTGTATTTCTCTAATTGAATGGATTTTCTTACTGATTATCACTGTATCAAATTGGAATACAAATGACATATAACTTCATGAGTTTTGCAAATTGGTTATAACTTTTGCAATGTTTATATTTCTAGGTTTAATAAACAATGAAAAATTTCATTCGTAATTTTAAAGTCACTTTGTCTAATAATATCATGCATTCAGCAAGAATGTTTATTAGACCCACTGTCGTGAACGCGCACCGGTACAGTCATAGTGAGATCGTTAAAGCCAGTTACTGTAAAATATGAACTTTTTCTTGGTTAAACAGCCTGACAGATGACATTTGACATTAACATAGTTCTGCCATGCCGTGACATTCTTTTTTTTTTTTAGTAAGGTCCGACTTCTTGAAGACTTAAGATTTATCAACAAGTACCATAAATCTTACGACACTTACATATCATAACTTGGTATTCGTTAACATGTCAATGTTACAGTGTGGCGTATTCAAGTTGAGTCTTTGTGACCTTGGGATTTGTGATCTTGACCTCTTTTACCGTGACCTTGGGCCTGTCATTTGGAAAAACTATTACTGAACGCAAAAGATGTAATTGTTTGGGCAGTTTGTATGAACTGTAATGTTATTTTGAAAAATTTGCCTTGTGCATTTTATAAGTACCGCTTGGTTTGCTTTTCATAAAGAGCGACTTGTAATATGATATCTTTACTTTGTCCAATCGTTGTGAAATGTCGTATTTTCACATTTAAAAGAATTATTTCAATCAAAGGGCTTTGAGGAAAATATACTGGAAAATTACAGGATAAGCACATCGGATCCTTGTAGGCATAACTATAAAAAATTGACTTTTTACGAATTATTTTAAATTGTGACCTTAACCTTGGCCTTTGTGACTTTTGCCTTGGTATCATTTTAGGTAATCTCAAGAATCGGCCAAAAGAAGCATTAAGGGTGCTAGAAATAGGACATTGTTTTTTATGGACGAACCTTAATATATATTTTTTCCGTTTTATGAACATGGACTTTTCTTATTCTTCATCTTGAGTTGCAGTATGTAAGTCAATCATTTTGAAGTGAACTGGGTCACAAATTAACACACTGGGGGGATCAAAACTACAAAAAAATATATATTCATTTTAAAATATTAGTCAGAGTCAAATAAAATATAAGAAACAATCAAGAAACTTTTAATGAATTTTATTTGCTTCAATGCTTTACAGAAGTACAGTGGTAAAAAGCAAAGCTGGTTATCATTTCACACAAACGAAAACAAATCGTCAACATGTCTGACGATGAATTGGACAGACTGCTGGACACCTTATAGCCGGACACCTTACAGCCGGACACCTTGCAACAGACAGATACAGCCAGCTGCGAACAGCCGGACAGGTACCGTCAATCTTACCACAAGCGCTGCATCAAATTGATAATCGGTATTGGAACAATGTAGCAGGCCAGCAATAATTGTTTTCATTTCACTGAACCCATATATTTATAGATTCAGTCAAAGTAACTGACTTAATTCAGCAAAAGCTACTTCATGATAAATAGATATTGGTCATATTCAGCATATGAGTGAGCGACTAATATCATCTTGGAATCCGGAAACGGGAATTTATTCTAATATTAGATCGCACTTTAAACAATAATGAAAAATAATTTGAACCAAAACGCACCCAACTATCATACTGTCCGGATAACAGACGTTGGTCTGAGAATTTATCTATCGAATTCTGATTGGCGGAATAAATGGCAGTTACAGAGAAAGGGTGTGAAGTGATCAGAATCCAAGGAAACGTTCTATGCTTAAACTGACCGCCAGAAAATAACAACTATAATTGAACGTGAAAACTTAATATCAATCGAACTATCTAACCTAATTATTCTGTTAAACTATAAAATCTAGCTAACAACAAAATAAACATATTTTAAATGAAAAACAAAACTCTTATAAATCATGCACACGTAAAATTATATAAAAGCTGCTGTAACTAAAACTTACAGTTGTTTTATGTTATGCATTGTACTTTTTGGTACTATTTGTTTCACCATTTATAAGCTCTTGAAGAATAGTATTTTACCCTGTATTTACACAGACACACATACACAATGTATCAAAGTACATTGACACCCAATCTATTATGGCCTTGTAGCAGAAACAATGAATTTAGATAATGTCTAAAATCTAATCTAGATTTTTCAAGCTTAATTACGCTTAGCTTAGTCCTATCACATTGGCATTTTGAGCTCTGTTTTACTGTTTCACGAGCAAACTTCATTTTCAGATGTTCATCTCACTTCTCGTGCATACCGACTTCTCAAGTTGTCAATGTTACACGCATGCGCATTTACCAAAACGGCATTGAACTATACTAATGTTTGCTAATGAACAGTAGGGATTTCGATAATTATGAACGAAAGATGAAATAAAGTATAAAGAATTTGAGATAGTTTACACACGTGGTAGAAATTTCAAACCACAATTTAACATTCACACAAAATTTCTACATCAATGTGTGGTTATATTTCATAAATTATAAATCTAAAGAAAATATAGTGTATATATCATGTAAATATAGGAATGGACACCCTACAGGACAATCCACATTAAAATATGAATTTACCAAGTCAACTGAAAATTTGAATTTTCCTTTTACAAGTATACGGATAAACAGCATGACTGGTAACACAATTTGTATTCTTTTAGATGTAAAAGATTCTAGTTGCCTGTGACAGGATTGGTTATATTCATATGTAATATATTTCGTCCCTTAAAGCGAGATATAATCTCAAGTAGCACCATTGAATCGGTCAGTTTGAAAAATAATATCATATATAAGCTACATTCATGCACCAGGGTAGATATTCACAAGTAACTGGACACTAATTAAATGCACTCATAGACTGTGATATACATTCAGCACCTATACTCATCAATTTAATAAAAACCTTTTCTTCTCCAAAAACAAAAAGTCCAACGAACACGTTTGTCTTGTAAGTGACATAAATATTGCAAAATACAGAGATAAATGCAGTAGCAATGGTCAAATAATAATGTCATGGACTTAAGACTAAAGGTAGAATTCTAGTCTTCGAACCTCAAACAAAAAAGTTTTTTGTTTAAATTTGGGATATTGCGTGTGTAAAAATACTACGTAGAACTATGTTTCTCAAGCAAAAAAGTTCAGCTTAATATAAAACTCCAAATTGGTGACCATAAGTTTAAAATGTCCTATATTCCACGGTAATGGATATTAAATAACAAAATGTGTCCACTGTAACCGTCTCTTCTGACGTCATAAATGATGATACTTGATGTCACTTCTGACGTCATAAATGATGATAATTGATGTCACTTCTGACGTCATAATTGATGATTCTTGTGTCGATGTTTATTCATACATGAGTTTCAATTCAGCTTTTTGCTGAAAATAGACAAACACGATCAATTTAAAATTAATAGACTGCTTTTGTATAGATCTATTATGTTATGTTTTAGTTGCTACCGTTAATAAAATTGCAAATACATGCACGAAGTATACTCAATTACTGTAGTATAATTATCAAATAGATCTAGATCTATTGATTTTAAAAAAAGGTATTTTTTCAAGTCTGAAAATTGTAAAATGCGAAGAAAATACAGATCTAAATGTATTCATTTTACGCTATTTCCACATCACCCTGGAATATTTCGAAATTGAAAAAATGACCCCCACTTTATACCATTTTTCAGTTAAGCATACCCTAAAAGTACATCTTCATTGTAATTATTAATAATTGTCCTGGATTGGACAGAGAGTTCAAATACCTGGCCTTCAGGATCCACAAGTCTTGCCTCGCCACTTCCGTGTAACCAGGTCCTGCATGTGCTACCTGAAGCAACCAAAACTTCAAACTCTCCCTTATTTTTCTCATCTTCGGCGTCTTCTTCATTTTGCGCAGACAGAACCTAAAATTCAAATTTACATGTTTGTACATCCTACATTGTTTGTGACAACAAGGGGTAGTGTATATGCTTTTCACAGGCCAGTGTTACTGACCTGACCTAATTCTTTCTATGACCCTCGTTAAATTATAAGCTTGGTTTCTTACTGAGCCTTTCTAATACTCCGTCAAAATGGCATCTTTATTTAGGTTATTTCTTCGTTGTTTCACGTTAACGTTCTGGTGGCTTTATATAGCTTGCATCAAATTTACTACATAATCGAATATGAGAACCACGTGATTTTTTTTATCAATCGGCATATCTTGGATAATTTCGATAGCGAGTCACATAATGGATCATTTCTGGTAATTTTTTAATATCTTCAAACTTGCTCAGGTTTCAAATCTATACGTAGATATATTAATAAACAATTCATTAAAAGCGAGAGAAGGGTAATTAGATTAACTATAGCAGGTATTTATATTAAGACTTGGTGAAAGTCAAAAGTCACATTTTTTAGTAGATCTAGTATACGTGTAGATTGAATCTCGATTTAGGTTACCTTTAGTTTGCTTCCACGTTTCAACACATAATTAGGGAATTTGTAACTAGATTGCTTTCCTCTTGGTCCAGACCTTGTAAGTGTGTAGTTATTCATAGGAACATCCTGAAAAATAAAGTTAGGAGATTAATACTCAGTTGCAAACATTTCTGTTCTATATACTTTGGCAAACTCGTATCATCCAATGAAGTTATCGCTATTCAAGCACATTCTTATTTCCCCGACCAAAGTTTCTGTTTGCATGATATTGATAGAGAAGATTTAATATGCATTACAGTAAAACCATCCGATGTTAAGACCGCCCCCGATATGAAGACCGCCCTCGATATGAAGACCGCCCCCGATATGAAGACCGCCCTCGATATGAAGACCGCCCCGATATTAACACCGTCCTCGATATGAAGACCGCCCTTGATATGAAGACCGCCCCCGATATTAAGACTGTCCTCGATATGAAGACCAAATATTTTGGGACCAAATTGCCCGCCCATTTCATAATAAAACGGTTTCGATAAAAATACCGTTTCGATATTATGACCACATTATGCCAGTACGAATTTTGGTCTTATTACCGAAACTAAACTGTAGTTACCTTTGATGATTTGTTGTGCAACACAATAAAGCGGCCACCTTGGTCCATTTCAATAACTTGAAGGTCGCCCTTGGCGGATTTGGTCACTTTAATACGCCCTACTGATTGTGACATACCTGGTGAAAAGAAGGGAAAAAATGCATGCAAGGTGAAACACATGAAATTATAATTTTAACACAAAAAGAATCATTTAATGAAAATTTAAGAAACATTTTTTTGTAAGCATACTAAAGAAATGAATTGCGTGCAGATATACAGCAAGGAAGTTAATTAAGTCTTCTAACCAACAAACCATCACCCATTTAGTATTCTAAAAATAGACTATAATACTAGATTGTCACCCCTAGAAAAAATATGACTATGGAAGTTTAGACATTGTTACGAGGTTAGCACGAGTCAACGTGTTAGCACGAGTCAACGTGTTTACACTACAGAAGGGGTAGCTAGGATGTGGTTTAAGGTATTCGGAGTAGGTGAAAAGAAATTGTAGGCTAGAGATACTTACTGATTTTCGCACTGAATCTTCATAAAATGGTATAAGCAACAAAAACTGCCTCTCAACGTGCTCTTAATTAATCAGTCCGAAGGAAGTGATAATGTTGTAAAGTAAAGCCGATAAGTTCTTACACGGAAATATGGAAGTAGATTTTAAACATGTCTGCAGTCTAATCGAAACCAAATATGATGTGTGCAACAGGCTATTAGTTGATTGGTCAAACTAATACTATTTATAAAGGAATTTTTGCTAATTCAAAAGTCATGTGAAATATGTGAAAGTACAGCTGTATACAGATTCTGATATTTCCATGTAGGTGAATAAGACACGACCTATATGACAGAGTGAATATTGTTATATCTCCGAATACAATATGGCGAGGTGTGATTTAGAAGGGGTATGGTGTTATTTTATGTAACATGCATTATGACTTCGATTCCGTGTTGTTCTTTTAGTTTTTGAATGGATACCGTTTGTGCGTTTTTGAAATTTTCTTTTTTATGTCCTTCACAAGCCCTTTACGTTTAGGAAATCAAACCGTTCAAGTCTTTACAGCAGACGACATTATTTTGACGTCATTTGTGACGTCATGTCTTTTATCCAGGAGGTTCTTTCTTTTACATTTAACTATTTTTGGCTGAGTTAGTTGGAAAGAAAGAGAGTTAATGATGGATACAACATTAATGTTATTTATATTTCAACATTAATCGTATTATATGGACTAATAGAAAAGAAATATGTATGAATAAATGAAACTGAATAGAAGTCATAAGTTGAGATTAAGTTTCCATTAAACTGAAATTCCGACATAAACAAACACAGACTGTTTTGTTATACTTACTAACAACAGGTTCTAGAAAAGAAATAAAATTCCTCAAACAAAATCAAACGAATTTCAATGATATTCATCTTCTACGTTTTTTTTGTTATTACAAAAACATAATTTTAGGTACCAAAGATACATATCGTATTAAATTTTAAGCTATGTTCTTTTATTCACAAAAAAGCGTTTAACAATCTTATTATTGGTTTACTGTCTGCATTTTGTTAAACAAAGCAACGAATAAGACAACACGAGATTTAATACTGGTAATAAGGCAATAACCAAAGTAACATTGAAACTTTCAAAAGAGAAAGAGAATAAAATTATTATCAGATACGACATTGGGTTAGACAATGTTGTGAGTGAGGGATTGGTGGAATAGATATTTGTTAGAACAATTGGTTACACTGGTATTATATACACAAATTAAAAAAAATCATTGCCTTAAACAAGTAGATATCTCGACGCTATATAATGTACGCATCTTAACACCGAATGCGCTAAGTCGGACTCCAATGTACATATAACTTTGTAGTTAAATCATGCACTTGCACAGAAGCCATTTTCCATCACCAATACAGTTGCTTAAGCTGTGTGTATATCTTAGTAATACAAGCAACATAATAATGGAACACCGAAATTAGATGTTTATTCCGACGAAACAGCAATGATGATGATAATGATGAAAATGATGATAATAATAATAATAGAATAATAAAAATAATAACTGTCAATTTGGTTTTTACTTGATATTTCACAAAATAATCTTTACTCATCATCATCATCATCATCATCAAGTCTTCTCTAGGTAACCATTTCAATTTCATTCATCTCTCTATGTATCAGTCTCTCCCAGCATATCCTTCTTGAACAGTGTGGCATCTTTTTTAAATTTCTTTTACAAAAACACTTAAATGTGATAAATACTGTCATCACAACATATGGAGTAACCTAAGCAACTGTCCGCCATGCTTTAACGATGTTTGTACAATGAAACAAGTCGATTATAATATAAATCATTTATTCCAATAAATTTAAAGATAAGAACTATTATCAAGTATGTGTGCTTCCTAAAACGCTCGGCATATATTGGTATATATCGCAGCTTATATATAAGTGAATAAAGTATAAATGAAAACGAGCCTCTTCAACAAATAAGAAGTTATATATGTATATATATAACAGCTCTTGAGCAGCCTGTAAAGAAATTGCTGACTAATGAAAAACTGTTTATATGAAGATTAGTGCAATTTGTGCAGTACAGTAAAATATGCAAATATAAATTAAAAAAGTAACAAACATCAGTTTAAAACACTATCACAAAAAGCCCATAACAATTTTGTCTGTAGGTTAAAATATTGTATTCAAACTTCACATATACACACGTTTTAACAATTTACATAGACTGACAAAACATCATACTACAATGAATACACAAGTAAGTAATTTTTTTAATTTATATTTACATACTGGAAACTCTTGATATATATCCAAATGGCAAACAAAATGAACAGCTTCAATAATGTGCACTAAAACAAATTACTCTTTGCCGTTTCCCTACGATTGCAAGTTTCCTAGATGGTTATCTTTCGAGTTAACTTAAGTAATTGGTCAAAACTCTCTTCTTTTAATTGATTCATTCGGAAACACTCTTTTTTAATTAATTCATTCGGAAACTCTCTTCTTCTATTGCTTACTCTTTCAATATTCTGTCGGAAAAGGTAGAAGACCTAAAGCAAGCAGATATTGTTAGCTGAAACAATAAGGAGAGAATTTCTGTATAGAGAAGTATTCCAAAACGGCAAATAGTTGGTACTCAAAACTACGCAAGCGACATAAGTAATATTTCTAATCATTCCGGCGGCGCTAAACAGTGCACATTAACTTGGCCATATTTTGTTTACCATCTATTTCTACAGAGTCAGTTCACACACGAGGTTCTGGTTAGAGAAACGTACAGAAAAATTATTGATGTAAAAAATCTAGATACAGTAAAAATAGTCCCGGAAAAGGTACATGCATCCGATTCCTTTGTGTCGGTTCTGGCACGAAACACTAAATAGCAATGTAGCTTAAAAATTAACCAAGAAACTATAAGGTTTGAATCAGATTAGATATCCCCACCGTCCTGAATACAAGTAACGCTGTAGCAATAAAGAAACTGAGAGGAAAGAAACTGGTATCCATGACAACGTATTATCAGGTTTGTCTTATCTACACACAGGTTACATTAACAAAACACCCACCAGGTTTTTTGGCCTTGTCCGGTTGTTTGCCGGCATTGGAAGATGCAGCCGGCGACCTGGCTGGATCTAAATAATCATAATACGTGACATGATGAAATATTCACCTTCTAGAAATTAAGCCTTACTTATGTCATGTACTAAAACCTATAATCCGATTCCGACGAGACAGGAAGACAAGAGAAAATACTGCATTTTTAGGGCAAAATGAAATACATTTCATGTAAAGCAACTTTCGCATTCATCACACCGTACATATATGTTAAGGCAGTGATAATTGCTACAAATATACTGTCAAACTTAGACCAAGTTATTATATCACGAAGTTAATAAAAAAAATCTCTGATACACGAAGAGGTGTATAACCCCCATCCAGTTTTTACCCCCGTCCCCCCCCCCCCAAAAAAAAAATTAAGCCTAGGTATCGCTTATCAAAAGACTTACGTGTAACGGTGTTATGACATACCGGGTACAAAGTTACCGCATAGTGTTAAATTTAGCATGCTGGAATGGGGCTATACCCTCACAAAGTCTAAACTACCATAGCATAAGCGCATACATTTACAGCAAAAACACCAACAGCAATTCGTATAATGTAGTAACATACATGATTGATATAATATGCCTCGAAGGTCCCATGAAAAGTACGTATACGTTAATGGTTGCTTTGACTACATCAAGCAAATATTCCTTTTTCTGGTATAATAGCCACAATTTACATAGTAAAGCGTGACATGCTTTGTTCCATACATACTGAGTTATTGTAATTAGTCTGTCTTTCAAATACTATTTTAACAATTATTTAATTCGAAAGAGTCCACGTAATTCTTAATCAAACTATTTTCCATAAAGCAAATATTGGTTGCACGTGTGAAATTGTCGGTAATTCACATTTGAGTAATATAATTTCGATAGATCCGTAAAATGGATGAACCCGCGTGGACCACCCTGCATTCCGCTCAAAAAAAAGTAAGAACATACAAAACGAAGAAAAACTTAAGATTAATATAAATTAAGAAATGTATGAAACAATGCATGTTGTGCCTTATACTCGATTTGTATTGAGGAACACAGCGAAAAGCACGATGTGAATGTGTCCTCTCACTACAAACGCTTGCTAACTGACTATGTGTGTGCATGTTTTGGTAATGTTACTAACTAGATGCCTGCTGGGAACTCGAACCGCCGCTGGAGGATCCGCCGCCTCCTGACGTGATAATAGAAGCAAGATCGGAGGCACCGCGGCTCTGTACATGGGCCGAATCTTCCAAAGTCCTCCTTAGTCTGTAATGGAAAATAGTTGAACGGGTATCAATTGACATCTGTATTTAGCATCACCTTTTTACCGGACACGACATCACCTTTTTACCGGACACGACTGGTATATTCTTGTGGCTTACTTTTTGTGC
>JAUMHA010384707.1:0-12214 GCA_032359765.1 Saxidomus gigantea
ATTTTATACAAGGAAGTTATGTAAATTATAAATTCAATTTGATTTACTTGTCGCTATTAATAACTGCGTTCTTTCCCTATATCGAAAGCAAATAGAAACCATTCAAAACTGGGGGAATAGCCAAGTCATAAACTACTGATATTCAAAAACTGCGTTTTTACTACAGAGATGTACTGTCATAAAAAATTTCTGCGGATGTGTATTGTAGCAGCCGGATTATTTGCCGGGTAATTATGAAAATATTAAATTTAATTATATAGCACTTTCTACTATTTTTCGCCTTTAAGAAAGAAGATGTTAAGTATCTTTTTAATTTTAAGACATGACGTTAACAACATGCACCTGAAATGTTTCCTTATTCATTAACGGCATTTGAGTCTTTTCCTGGAATGATAGATTACAAAAGTGCGTTTATACCACCTATTCAGTTATGATGGTAAATGGACAATGTGCCTGAAAACAGTGAAAGAACATTGCTCGTATAAAACATTGTAAGAACATTTGCACGCATATGACAGTAAAAGAATATCTGCACGTTTAAGACAGTGTACGAACATTTGCTTAATAAAGTGTGACAAGTTGAAAATTAAACTAGAAAGAAGCTCTTCGTACTGTAACAACACTACAAGATGTAATTCAGTTAATAAAAATGCAAGTCAACCATATCTTAACTGAATTGCAGTCAACTACTTGTGACATTATAAAACTTTATTTATGCTCGACTTCTTTTAAGAATGAAATGTTTATCACCTGTACTGTTGTAGGTATGAAAAACATGAGCGACGTAAGGGGACATGGCAAGATGTTTATTATATTATATTCGATTGTACGTTTTCATACGTTCAAACATTAAAGTATTTCGGGAGAAAGGGGATGTCACTCAACATCTACAAGTAGGGCCTACTTAACAAAATGGACCGAAAACACTGTGTTGTATCTATTCATGGTACAGAATATGATACTGATGCGGTTTAGAAAACGAATATGTGCATGCATGTGTGACGAAAGTAATTTGAAACGTATAAAACTTTAACAATACGACTATGTTATAATACGAAATATATATATTCAAAACTTCAAAAATAAAACTTCTCTTCCTTTTTCGAAATCAAAACAAGTTGATCATAAGGAAGTCATACTTCACTCGTAAAACATAAAAGTAAGCTTACTGTATAGTCTTTAATAACTGAGTCCCAAACTTATGCAAAATATAGTATCCTAATTAGTACTTAATAAGTAAAGCCTTACTAATCAACTTAATATCATTCACGCTGTTAATTTTGTTTTTATGTAGAAACGCTCAATTAAGATAGGCTTTTCATTTAATCGTCGAAAGCATAGAAATTATCATAGAAACGACTGAATACAAAACAGGGATACTATACATATGATATCACTTAAATAAGATAGTAATTGCTGAGACTTTACTTCTCAAGTCGGTTCTGTTGGAAGGTCAGGATAAAACGGGGTGATAGTTTTGCACACAATGAAATTTAACAGAGACTGCCTCTGTCAATGAAAGAAGTTGGCTTCACGCACGATAAATATTAAAAAAAGACCCATGATCATAAAAGAAATACGTAAAGGTATTCTTAAAAGTTGGAATATGTCCAATATAATGAATTTATTATCATTAAATCTTTGATTTACTCAATTAAATCAACAGTCTGCCCCATTTTTTTCGGGATTTTGTAATTATTCTTTTGATAAATACACATGTAAACCTGTACGATTTATTTGTCGTTCATTGTATATATGTTATAAGTGTTTTATTTTATGAAGAGATCAAAATCGTTTTAACCTAGATTAAAAGACGGGTATTATCATTACTCAAATTATCTGATTTTACAAAAACCACTAGCTATAACTATTCCAAAACCATATATACATGTATAATTACGTAAAATGATACCTGTTAACTTTTCGTGCAAAGGGTCAAATAATGTCATTCAATTCATACTCAATATTGACGTACATGTACTTGAAAGAGCTTAAATTAATGTAATACGTACCACGGGATATTGTCGTGGTGCTTTGACCTTACTATATCCAAAAAACATGTTTGGGAATATTTAGAAAGAGTGAAACAAATATTCTAATATTTGATATACAAGGAATGCATATTCATCTTGACCAAAGCTGCCAAGGTTTTTTCCGACAAGGTTACTCCATGATATACTGATAGATTTTCGCGAACAAGGTCTTAAATGGAGCATGAGGTCTGTCATCATACGTAGGAACACAATATGCGGTAAATTGTAAACTAACTTTGAAACATGCTTGAAGTTAATTTCACAGCGACCTTATCCGGTAAAATGTTCTCATTTTTGAAATAGACCACCCCGAATGCGATTAATACAACCATTTATCGGCATATAATAAAACGTCTTCTATTCTGAGCAGGCACTTGACATATCATTGTTTAATTTTCTTTTTTCGACAGGCAAAATCAGTACACGTATACCAGTTTTAACTATCTGTCCAAAAATACAACACTCATTATTCCAGGTGGTTGTTTTATCGGTTAATTGTAGAAGGTAACACAGGAAAATATATGTCATGACAGTGTTGCAGGTCGTTTGTTTCGAGGAGAAAGGTGATAAAAAGAGAGTTTTTTCAATGGATGAGGTACCTGTATTTTGAGTAAACCCCAAGCACTACAAAGTCAGTGTACCATTTACTGTATTTTGAATTCCGTCTCCCTGCTCAAATTAAGAATATTATGTTGGATAGCATCCTTTTATAGTTTTGACCCAGATGAAGATGCATTCCCGCTTTATTATACATGAGCATCAAAATATGCGTTTTATTCTGTTTTTGATCTGAAAAAAATTGTTTGGATATAACAAGGTCAAAGCTCAATTGGTTATACTATGAACTATAGCTATGCATACTGCAAATCATCGGAGTTCTTCAGATGCCCACTCAAACGTAATCCGTTTGATGTATGTTGTTTCTTGTATTGTACGGTTGGATTTCTCCCTTGGTGAACTTACCAAGACACCAACTAAGTCCATATTCAAATTATTCATATATAGTACCATTTTTATGCAAAAGTTTCATTTGTTTGATGTTCAGTCAATAAAGGGATCCATGTGGGTGTGACTAGATCTGAAGTATAAGCTAAAACTAAAGATAGAAAGGGCATTCTTGCATATCATGTTTACACCATATCATCCAGTCACGAGAGCAGGACCTTCTTGTACCATGGCTAACATCATATTTCTTCTCTATTATATGTCTGTATATGACTAGATCTTTGAAATAAGGTTAGTCTTGCCAGACATGAGAGACTAGAATTCATTATAACTTTATATACAAAAAACTTTTGAAAAGAAAAACGATACACATGTACATTGATTTATAATGTTTGGCAGGCGCAATTATACGTGACTGATTTCATGGCCCATTAATCACACGCTCACAAATACCGATAAAATAAGGGTTACTCTGGGGACACCTAGATAACACATGAACTTTGACTTCATTTCCTTGATGTGTGTGATTGTGGTCATATAAGTTTCCCATGAGAAAATACATTTAACATCTTTGATCCTATTTCAGTTTAATATTGAAAATAGGACAAAGATTTTATTTTTTTCGTCATTTTGTTTACAGTGTTATGTATGCCGACTACTGCACACAGACTTACACTTGTCCGGGAACATGTGTCACATCTGTAAAGGTCTACACTGATTGCGGGCTGTTTTGGTGGTCCTCTTGCACAGAATACAGGTAATTAAACATTACCTTCACTATTCGAAGCATGTGGAGGGACATCCCTCATACCACGGCGTCGATATCTGCACCGATGTTCGCGTTAAACTTTGGTTACATTTTTGTTTTTGTCTACACCCTTACATGTATTGCTCTGCAACTTACAGTGCTGGTGTTCCATTATGTCTTCCCTTTATCGGCAAAGCACATAACTCTATCAGAGATTCAAGCTGAATAATGGCCCGTTTCTACAAAAAAAAAAACATCTTTTACTTTGGTTACGTTTTTCCTCCCAGTCATTCAAGGCCTCAGATGAAAACGTCTGATAATGTGACGAAATTATATCCGCTTTTAAACTAAGAAAATTCAGTTCCAATTTTCATCTTGACATTAATACAAATGTATCTCAACGACTAACACATGTGCTAAAGATACTTCTTCGAAACTTCAGACATGTAATGCACTTAATGAAGCTTTATCGTCAATGCCACTGAGTAAATACTGATAACTCTTTAACAGTCTTTTAACATGTTGTGGCTCACAGAAAGTTTTGCTTGTTTTAGCAATCATTCATCAAGGTCTTGTAGAAAAATTGATAATTTTCGCTTGTCTAGTGGCATATTTATTTGATACTGTGAAAGCAGCGCTCAGCAATCAGACAGCTCTTGCTTCAGTTCTCATACTCGACATAAAAGTTTGAATATTATCTTCAGTGGACGCGAGGAACTAGATGAGCTTATATGGTTAGTCGTTGTCCGTCGTCAGTCTGTTTTACACATTGACACATTTTATATTGTGAAAAAAGTAGAAGCCATAATTTCCTGTATCAAACTTTTTGTCTAAATAATAGTTATGTCCGGTTCGGCGCTGTATTACACAGAAAAAAAATTAATAGGCCACAAGGTCAACTTATAGGCAAACTTGTTGATCTATTATAACATCTTAGTTTTTATAGAATCATTACCGAATCCTCAGTAGACTCATTGCCTCATGGACGAGTTAGATATTGCACCGCATACTCAGTTTAATTTATTGCATAAATATATTTTCCTTACTCTTTTTCGATTTTCAAAAGAAGGAAACATAACATTTCAATCATTCTGGAACTGGGTAATTATAATGTACAGGATATATGGCTTCACATATTTTAGCTCATGTATCAAAGCATGGACATTTACAAAGCTTTAAAGAATGAAACATAATGTTTCATATATATGGCATTTTAGGTCCCGCTATAAAACATGCGATAAAACATGCTACAGACGGATGTGCTGTCCGGGATATACCGGAAGTAGCTGTAATTCACGTACGTATGTTCAAAGGGAATGTTTCTTATTTTTCCCTACATTAACATTAAACTTAATATTTTTTAATAATCAAATTTACATTTGTGCAAGATATGAATTCATTAAGCCATAAAAAGTTTTACCGGGTTATTAGTTATATTCGCTGTTTTACATTTTGACTGACCAGGGTTCGAGCCTCGGTCATGCCACCTTGGCCAAGAATCTGGATCCACACATTGATAATAGCAATGATAATTTCTGGTCGTCTACTTGAATAATCGTCTGATTGCGGGTGGTTACTATTGAAATTAATTTAAGTTCTAAATTTTAGAATTTGAGCAAAACAAACTTGCATACAGGAAATGAGTGCCTGCTTTTGTAAACGAGTTGTGTATATATGTCTAAGAGTCTACATTGGTAATTCTTAGTTCTGAAAGTCAGGAAAATGTCTGAAGACAAAAAAAATGTAAAACCCATTTGCCTCTCCACTTTCCTTGTTGACATCTGACCTACTAGTGATTGCAAATCATCAGCACCATCCTGCCAGCAGTTTTCGGTTCTTTTATTTTAGTTTAAGCTAGGTACTCTGAAATGATTTTTTAACTCAAAGCATAACATTTCCTTTGTCAATTATTTTCCCAGATATGTAGAATCTTCAATAGTATGGCAAGGGTGTGTTTTAAACTACATTTGTACATCCAGCGGCAAGAAAATGGATAAAACTAATTCAATACAATGTACCGTACAGATCTTTTGCCTAAGGCTCAACATGTCATGAATGTATGCAAACTACCCGCATCGGTTACTTCCCCTTACAATTAACAGCAATTTGAGCGCAAATCGAACCCAATCAATTCTTTGTAAGACGTAAAGGATGGTAGGAGTACTAAAAGTAGTTGTAAAAGAATAGTAGTTAGTGTAGTAGTAGTGACAAAAGGTGAAGGAGATGGTGGGGGAGTAGACAAAGAAGCGCAGTCGCTGCAACAACTTATGAGAAATGCAGTCGTTGCAACAACTTATGAGAAGTTCAGTCGCTGCAACAACTTATGAGAAGTGCAGTCGCTGCAACAACTTATGAGAAGTGCTGTTGCTGCAACAACTTATGAGGAACACGACGTGAATCGGTGTAACTTTTCCACATAACAAAATCGTTCTTAAAAACAGTAATGTAACAATGTAGTAAATATTTACATTTTTTAAATCTAGCTCTTTGTGATGGATCAACTTCCTGTCCTAATGGCGGAACATGTCGGTCCCCAGACGACTGTAGCTGTCCAACTGGTTATTCTTCTCCACTGTGTAATGGTAAATATGATTACATTTTGTTTAACGGTCCGTTTCAGCTGTATTGTAGGTATGTTTACCTAACCGTCTTTCTAAGTAAGGAAAAACGCTAGACATCAATCCTTTATAACAAACTGATTAAATGACCATTGCGTATGTAGGCGTCATTTACGAGCAGTAGCCACTACATTACCACAGGCACTCGAGTCAGTCAATAAAACATGTACAAAGCAAACAAATACCCCACTAGCCTCTACATTACCACGGTCCTAAAGAGACGTTTCAGTTATTCTTTTTTCTGTATGAAAGATGACGTTTGACTGTAAATATATGCTTAAGGTCGTTTAACGGTAACGCCATATTTCAGATGAAGCTGCAATATCTAGGAGTATTATTTTAGAAACCTTTTGAATTCATCTCATTCAAATAATCTTTTTACATTGTATATAGATAAAAACACTTATTATAAATAAGTCAGCTGACAAATTCTAGAACATACAATGTAAACAATTGCCTTCCAAACCACACTCTAGGAGCCAAATACTTAGTCAAATCTTATTGAAAGTCGGTGGAATATTAACCTTTAAAACATTTCGATAATAGGTCATCCAGGGTCAGCAAGTTCCTTAGTCAAATCGTAGAAAAAGGCATTAAAAGTATTTTAGCACATGTTAACTGTATGATCCAAATGTAGGGCAAGTGCAGCATTATGTCAGCACAGTTTTTACATCTTTTATACAGTAGGCACTTTTTTCTTGATGATTATATGCCTAAAAATATTGCTTGTATGTGTGTGTATGTTTTTCAAGTGATGCAAGTAATTGATAATACGCCCACTAGCTCAAACTATATCATAGAACAATCACATGTACCAGGATACTACCGCTGTGATGCAATTTTTTGACTTATTCATGACTTTGTCAAAGCTCGTTATATCTCACATTGGAAGTAATCTTCTCTAATTCAGATATAGACGAGTGTGCCAATAGCTCTCACGGTTGTCAACACACCTGTAGAAACACTCCTGGTTCTTACTACTGTACATGTAATGCAGGATATGTGCTTAATGCTGACCGCAAAACCTGTATCGGTATGTATCATTACATATTGATGTAGAAATTTTGTTCTTGTACGTTATTTCAAATGTTATAAAGTGTGGTTTTTTTTCACGAAGCCACCCTAGCTCCGTAGAAGTGTGTTCCCTGAGAACCGATTGGTTCCGTGATCGATCCCCATATGTGCTATAATGGTAATGTCGTAAGAGAAGAGGCATTAATGACACCTTCAATGCGATATATGGAGAGATCTGTTGCTTAAACTTAAACTTCTTGCGACCACGCAGACTTATTATCATCAGTCGAGCCACTTTTTAGATTTTTGCAAGTTAACCTTGTTTGTTATTTCCAGTGAACTGTGGTCACCCAGGTTCTATAGCCCATGGGACTGTGTCAGTGTGGTCGACATATTTCGGAGGTAGCGCCACCTACACTTGCGATACTCACTACGTAATGAGCAGCGGGAGTGGAGTAAGATATTGCCAAAATGACTTTACATGGAGCGGAACAGAACCAGTGTGCACTTGTAAGTCACTTCCTTATGTTTGCTTGTTTTTGCTGAGTTTTGTGTGTTCTGGGGTATTTCTGTATATGTGTCTCTAACGTTTCCAGCATCAGTATAAGATGTGTATAAACATTTTGAAAATAGATTTAAAAAACGTGCTTATTGTCATTTTCGCTCTCTGAAAATATATCTTCAATATTTTTCTACAGTTGCAAACCAGTGCGGAAGTTCGCCGTGTGTGAATGGTGCAACCTGTGAAAATGTGGAAGGTGACTTCCGGTGTCTCTGTGCTATTGGATGGGATGGAAAACTATGTGATAATGGTAGAGTTTGATTTTCATTTTTTGTGTAATGATAAATTCACAAATGTATACATCTTTTACTGTAAGTGAATTGTAAGTATGTTAAAACATGAGTTCATTTGAAAACAAAAGTGCACACGAACGAATAAGAACATTTGAACAATCAAGTATGAGCATGGACAGTGGAAATTTATAAACTAACAATGACTGGGGCAATGTGGCTGGTAATAAAAAATATCTGTCCGTCAACATTGCAACTAGGTTTTATATGCTTACCAAGATGGAAATCAGACGGTGTTACTTTGGAAAAAATCGTGAATTCCAAAGCACTTACTCAGAATACATGTGGTTTGTACATGTTACTGATACATTATGTCCTTTTATTATTCATTATAACCAGGAACAATAAACCTTCTTGTGTTAGAGAGGGTCACTCTATTTTTGCAATTTTCCATAACGCAATGGTGGTAACTCTAAAGAGGCTGCAGCAATCGAGCCGATTATCAAACTTGACTGACAAATAACAAGTTTGGTGTCGACCAAATACGTAAGAAAGCAAACAGTGTCATTTTGAGAAATATTTGGCCAGTTCAAAAGCAGAAGCTATGGAGAAGATCAAGACATCAGACTGATTATTAAACTTGCCAATGAATACAAATGTATTTTGACCAGGTTTTTTAGGTTTTGATCCCAAAGTGTTAGAGCCATTCAAGTTGTGACCTAATTAGGTGATGATCAGATATATTAATGTTATATAATATGATCAGATAAACTATTCGTGTCAGTAGTGGACCTTGCCCATAGCTCGTCACGCCTCTAGAGACGGTCGTGTAAAAATAAAAATAATAAAAATTATATTGGCTCTAAATGGTTGAAATATATTTACAGTAAAACCTCGATGACTCGAGGTCGCAAGGGGACGAGTAAAGTGCTCGAGTTATCGGGGTTCTCGAGTTATCCGAACCATTTTACAAGATTTTCTGCTGTCATATATCTTATGAAGAACGAGTTATTTGAGGACCTTTATGTTGAGGTCGGATTAATACATTTACAAAATGTATTTATTACATTAAATCACGAGCTCTGATTACCTTTCGTACTTATTTGATAACATCCTGTTATTTGTGTTTGCATACACGTACAATCAGGGTGATTACTATTTGACAACTGATTAATGGAGAAGGCAGGACAATGTTTCTTTATTTCGTCCAGTGTATTTACGGGTCACTTGGTTTGTTGTTACTGTTTTCCAATAATGCCAGGCGACTAGTATGCTAGACAATTTAGGCCTAAGCTTAATTTGTTTGCAATTAACTCAATAGCGAATAGTGGTTATTAACTCACACCAGTTGTCGTATAGGTACAGCACCGGTGAATCGGGTGAATCGGTATACCACATCACTCGTGGCATTTTCAAGAAACGCATTACAAGCACGTTTCAATATGTTTTTTGGTAAACGTCATCTGAGACAGAGTTAAATAAAGAAACATATGACAGTTACATGTAATATCATATTAATCGCTCATCAAATGTATCAAAATATAAATAAAGATCGTTATATGCATAGGCAAAATATAGCTATGAAACAGCTTTGACACAAAGAAAAGGCACACTTCTTTCAGATAGCGTTGAGGTTATAGAAATCAAACGAAAGAATATTTGGGATTTTTTCTGAAGCTTTATTATCAAAAGCCTACTCAGACTCAAACTTTTCATCTCATCATTAAGTTCTCGTTATTAAAAACTCGCAAACATGATTTTCTTTATTATCTTCTTATTCAATAAAGGTAGCAAGTGGGTGTAATTACACATGATTTAAGACAATTTAGATGTGCGAAAAACATTTTTTACACTTTGGCCACTGGACGGCCGATTAATCGATAATTGACGAGAACAATCAATTAACAATAGAAGTTTTTCACATAACGTCAAAATAATGATGCGCCATCGGAGGTGAGAAAAATCTGATAATCAGTGACCTCGAGTTGCCGCAGGTAATTTAGTAAGAAATCTACCTGGCGGGACCACAGGTGTTCCTCGAGTTATCAGGGGTTCTCGAGTTATCGATGCTCTAGTTAACGAAGTTTTACTGTATCTTTAAATGTGTGCAGATATCCAGCCACCGGTGATGACGGGATGCAGTGGTGATGTGCATATCAATGCAACAGACCACACTGTCCAGTATACCTGGATAGAACCAACATTCACCGACCCAATGGGCTCACTCCTGCATATTGTCTCAAACTACGACAACCCAGAATTCACTTTCCCATGGGGAGACTATACGGTACAGTACGTGGCAAGAAAGACATCTAACGGGTTGGTTACATAATGTACATTTCAGGTTAAAGTCAGGCGTGAGTATACATTATGTTACTTTTTCTTAAATGTCTTTTGACGACGTTATTGACTCCTTATAGTATGAGATGCATTTCAGTTAATTATGCTATTTCAAACTAACACACAATAACATAGTCGTTTTGAATTAGACCAGCCATGGTTTTTAATATTGGTAATATATAATTCACAAACCTCATCAGAAAATGCAGCCGTTAAACGTGCATGTTACATTTACAGTATACAGTTTCATTTGTCCGCTATAGCTACGCCATGCGAAGATCTAAACGTACCTTCAAATGGTGCACGGTTATGTAACGGCTGGAAGACGGACTACGGTCGCTTCTGCATGATCACGTGTCAGCAAAATTACACACTTGGTCCATCAGACAGCTACTATACTTGGCACGTGTGTGGAGCTTCCGGTTCATGGATTGCTGCAAGTCCAGTGCCAGATTGCGAAGGTAGTCTTTCGAAGTGTATTTTTATTCAAGTTTTATAAACTGTTTTCTTGAAACGATTGAGTTATAAAGAAAATACGAAGTAGATTGAGGGCCTAAATGTATGTCTTTGATCATAATTATATGAAGTGTTTGAATTTAATAGAGTTTAGAAGTAACTTTTTTTCTTCATTTATAGATCTATTTCAGTGAAACAATGTCCATAATTTACACCATACTTTTTTATTTCTGTACACAGTTCAGGTCGAATCGGACGACGAAGCATTGTATTATCACCCGGAATATTCTGGCTATGTGTTTTCGCCATCTTGCGAGAATGACGTCACGCGGGATACTCTGCGGAATCTATATATAGAATATTTAAAAGGAATGGATGGATTTTCATCATTCTGCTCAACGTACGAAGACGAATGCACGAAGGAGAATGTTGACATAAAGTGTTCGGACTGATTCAACAAATCTTATTTTTCTCGATTTTCACTGTTCTCCTGTAAATAAATATGTAGAATTAACCAGATTGATGTTCTAAAAGGTTCATTCACCATCTGTAAAGACGTTCTTATGCCATTTTATTAAAGGTATAATGGTGTTGAATCTTCAGTTTTCTGCGTTCCATTTCAATTAAATCTAGTATATAGTGCATACAGTGCAGTGTCATACTACTCGTGTGACGCCCAGTAATACGGCGGATCTGAAAGTTGTATATAAAAGTGAAAAGCTGTTATTCCGGAAAGCCTAGGGTCTCATCCAGATATTAAGCTAACAGAAGTGCTCTTTTGGACGGACCTTGATAAAATATTCTCATCAAATCCGGAAGGCCTACCGTCGGAATATTTCTGTCAAATGACCATGGCTTTCTTGTAACACTGCTGACGTCCCATTTTTTTGACATTTTAAAAAGAAATTGAAAGGTGGGAAGACATATTTGGAGTAGTTGACTACTTTTTATTTGAGATTTTGAGTGGAAAACAGTGAACACAAATTTAGTTTACAACCTTAATGATAGCTGGGTTGCAGATTGAAAATAATTGATGAAACGATAAATCCTAACAAGCCAAAACTACAAGGTGAAAACATCAGTACTGTAGAGTCGAATACGGTAATGAATTGAACTGAATGCGTGCCCCATGAACCAATGATAAAGATTGAAAGTCTAGCATACGTAGACAAATCCAAACCTCAAACTATAAATCAAAGGACTGAAAGTGCTGGAGGATCGATTGTCTCTGAACAACACAGCCTGCACACATACATGTGTAAATATCA
>JAUMHA010384718.1:0-12214 GCA_032359765.1 Saxidomus gigantea
TTTTATCAAAATGGAGAAATAAAAAAGTGCACACTTTCTTTTGGAACTGAGTATAGAGTTACTTATTATGAATCGCTATCCAGCCATTAATTGTACAGCAACATTACATAGAGGATTAAATGATTTACGATTCTGCAACATATTTTACCAATAATTACTGAAATGTATAACTTAAGCTGTTAAAGGGGCACTCCCTAAATCTAACAGTTTATATTCTCGAAATATAGATTATGTATTCAATGAATGTAAAATAATAAATAAATACAATTTCAAAGAAGAATCTATGGCGAAAAATGTTTCATTTTACCACAGTTAGTCAATATAGAATCTGAGGCTTTCTGCAATAAATTGCATTCATCCATTAATTGTACAACAAGAAAACTACATAGATTATTGAATGGATAACGATACTGCAGTATATTTTAAACTCAGGCTGCTGATTTTATCATGCATAGCTGAAACTTTAGTTGAAGTTATAATATCTCCAAGTTTCTATTATTTATGTTTTGGAGGTGATTAAGAATGGCATCAGTTAAAGGGTAACAACACTCTTGTGAATTTTGTATTATTTATACATTGAATATACATATCTAAGTCATTTAGATCGATACCAGTTATAGGGAGTGTCTCTTTAAAATAAGCGATAAACAAACGAGAAATCACCTTTTCCGGATATAAAAGTTTAATCAATGCCCGGATGTTGCAAAACGACTTTTAAACGACTGCTATATCATTGTACGTGCAGGCATCATTCCTGCGGTAGCACCCTTCCTGTACTGGAATGATAGTCCGCATGAGCTACCCTTCTGTTCCATTGGCAACCTGTATGGCAGTCATTTGGATGTTTATCAATACGAGGCGGTCATAGTCTTGACTATTTTGATCGCTTATATTATCATTGTGAGTGGATTTCTTCTGTTTCAAATCTACAGGTGAGTGACCTTATAAAGAGATAGAAATATATTATAATTATATACATTGTATAGAGAGATAGATATAGATGAAATGAAAATATATTTAAGTTTTCTACATGTTTCAGTCTTGCATCACCAGGGAAAATAGTATACAATTTTTGCCCTGAAATCGGTTTGCAAATGCATATACAAAACTCTTACAATTTCATTTATTTCCATTTATTTATAATTTATTTCTATCGGCATATCGTACAACATTTTTCATGCATGTATAGATATATTTTCTTTTTGTGTTCAGTAAAGGTCATTGCATTTTCTCCATTTTTTCACGGGTCTAAAACGAAAAAATTACATTGGAAAACAAACATATCGTAGCAAGACCGTACCTTCGTTTATCTCACATACGAATGGTGACTTCGCATCCTGAAAATTGCCATCATATCTTTGTATATCACTCATACTTATTGTTACATCGCGTATTGTTAATTGCCATCATAACTTTGTATATCTCTCATATTCATTGTAACTTTGCATATTGTAAATTGCCATCGTACTGTCGTGATTCTCACATACATGTACTTATTGTAACTTCGCATATTGCAAATTGCCACCGTACCTTCGTATATCTCATATACTTATTGTAACTTCGCATATTGTAAATTGCCATCATAAGTTTGTGTATCTCACATACTTATTGTAACTTTGCATTTTGTAAATTGCCATAATAACTTCGTTTATCTCACATACGCATTGTAACCTCGCATATTGTAAATTGCCACCGTACCTTCGTGTATTTCACATACTTATTGTAACTTCGCATACTGTAAATTGCCATCATAAGTTTGCATTTATCATATACGCATTGTAACTTCGCACATTGTAAATTGCCATGATTGTAAATAATGAAATATAGAAAAGAAACTGATGGACACGACGGAACACCGCGCGAGAAGGAAACAGGTCAGGCTCCCGTTCTACATTCTGTTACACAGTTAACTCCGTATATAAGGAATCCGGATATTGCGAAACTCCAGATCATTATAAGGAAGAAATATTCTGAGCCTTACGGTTATAATGACAGAGCTAGTCTCCGTAAAGCTATGCATTTTTAAGCATATTCATCAGCAGAAAGTTTTTTTGTGCTCTTTCATTGTATTTGTTTTTCTAGTTTAGACATACAAATTGCCCTATTGACAGCTTCTTCAATATCCTGTTTCTATACGTGGGCTGAATTTCAGAAAATGTTCATGTACTAGTTAACCAGTGCTAGGTTTATTGCATGTGTGAGTTTAAAGCTGCTCGATCACATTTTGCGGTGAATGATTAAATTTATCCAAACGATTTTATACTAAAATATAATATACAATGTAAAAGTAATGACACAACTTAAAAATCTATTTTAAATTAGTAATTGACAAAATCTGTAGAAAATGTTCGCGAGTTTGGTTTTAACCGAAATCAAATGAAAATTGTTCTTTGCAAACCAAACAAATTGCCTACTGTCACTTCTAATCAAAATTAATGTATCTTGTTTGGAGCAGAACAAAATAAATCAAGCCGTATAGTGTATATAGCGCAACTATGTTTAACCGCCTCGATAGCCTAGCGGTAGATCGCCCGCTTCGAGTTCAGGAGATGTAGGGTTCGCTCCCTGGCCGCGTCATACCAAAGACCTAAAATGGTACCAGTAGCTCCCTAGCTCGGCGCTAAAGCGTTAAAAGGGAATCTGGCTTCTCTTCATTCATACCCTTGTGGCGACGGATACCATCAGGAATGAGGTGTCGAAGTTGATTAATATAACTTGGATAACTTGTTTTACAATCGACCTAAAATAAATAAGTATAAACTAACAATGTTGGATATTGGGTCATATAGAATTCTTAAGAACAAACAAACCTCCCCCTTTTAGTGCTGCAGTACATAAAATGTATTCGGCTACATGTACCTTCTCCCTGGGTGAAGTGATTTGGGCAATCCACTTTGGAAACGGGAGGTCAAAAGTTCGAATCCAAGCAAATTTCCGTTCTGATATGGCTGGTTGGTGAGCCACAAAGTAGTAGATTGATAATGAGAAGTTGTCTCATAAGTCAGAAATGTCTGGCCCTTTTAGTAGGGATGACACTTTAATAAACAAACACTTTACCTTTACATAAACATGCATGTTTCCATAAAATCTCGTCTTCTATCCTGTAACTATAACATAGCGCAGATCAGTTCAAAATCCATCCTTACATGTATGAGTACATATTAAAATTATCATTTTAAAGTTCTCATGCTGTCGGTGATAGCAGTTCCCAGCCGCGAAATCCTGCTGTTGATGACGAGGAGGCTGGGAAACGACATATCAGAACTGCAGAACGGAAGAGTAGTGACACGCCTTGTGAGGGAAATGACGACATGTGTTACGTCATTTCTGTCGACATCAAGCCTGAAGGTACGTGATCCTAAAATCTTTCAGTTTTATCCTTCATTAGAACCTAGAGTGTATTTCATCATGAGAAATTTAAACTTAAGTGTTACTGCTTAATAACTTGAAAAAAAATTTGAACAGAAAAGAGAGAGCAGATCCTCAGTACCCAATTGTGACTCACCTATGAACTGTCTCGTAGTTTTTTAATTACAGTTATTACTATTTTGGTTGATTATTTTTCTTATAAGTTTATATTAAACAAAATGAGTTTGCTTGATATTTTGTTCTAATTAATAAAAATAGATTGTACTCCAAACTCTGAGCCTAGTTCTGAAGAAAATGTTACAAGTGACCTGGGTGAAGTGAACAGTGCATTTGTTGGTGAAATTGGTGACATTGTTGAGGATTACAGGAAAGCTAAGGCCGACAGACTTGCAGCTGAATACAAAGGTTAAACATACACACGTACCTTTTTTCATTTTTTGCCGGTTAAGTTAATAAATACAATTATGTTTCTTATGCTAGTATACTGCAATTCCATAGCATGTTGTGCACAGACGCTTAGAAATTATGAAAAGAGTTTTCAAACCATCGTAAAAAGAAATAAAGAAACTTTTTTTTAAATGCATGTTTGCAGATACATGTAGGACCATTTGAACAACGTGTCAGCACATTTTTTGCATTGATTTATGGGATTTATAGATGTCAATTTATTGACAAATTACCTATTTCTAGATGCAGCAAAGGGTAAAAAGGTCGTGAACTCGATTGCCAGCGACAGTCGACGTGATGCTCGCCGTCGCGAGTTCAGCAGAGCCTGCCGAACGGTTGGTTGCTTTATGGCGGCCTACCTAGGCTGTTGTACACCATATCTCATTTGGAATGCCCTTGGTAAGTTTGGAACGCCTTAACTTTCGAAAGCCTTAGGTAAGTGTGAGGTGCCTTCGTTAGGTTCGGAACGCCAGCGTTAAGTTTGAAACGCCCTATAAAATTAACCTTTGAGTGCCTTTTATAAGTTTTGGATGCCCTCGTTAAGTTTGGAAAGCCCTAGGTAACTATTGGGTGTCTTGTGTGAGTTTGGGATGTCATCTTTAAGTTCGAAACGCCCTCGTTCAGTTTTCGGGATGCCCTCGGTTACTTACTGTACATTTGTATTGCTTTTCAAACATACAATATGATTGAATAATATTACATTTGCTTTCTGGTATGTAGTTTGTGAGCAGACAGACATGTTATTCTCTTACAGAAAATCCATATCAAAGATTTTTTTAATTAACAAAATAGGAAATTAGCGAAAATTGCCAAAATTAAAACATGGCGCATTTTACCCATTTTACAGTACTTGTATGCTTTGCGATACTAGTTGTTCTAACTTTCATTGATCGCTTTTGGGACATTATACATCGTCGATCCAATCAGATACCCGAGAAATGAGTGAGAGGTTTCATGACCAATGTATGGAGGCATCTTCTCAAAGACACACACACAGATGCCTGAAAAAGGATCGAACCAATATCCTTGGTTGCGTATTAACATGACCACTAAAGCCAATGAATATGTGCATGCACTATTCTACACTTTCCGACATAATTATTTGATTGTGAAAGTCAAAATTTCATTTCAGGTCTTGCTTGTGGGCGAGAATGTAGCATAAATGATCGACCAGAGACCCGCGTGATTCGAGCTCTTGTTGCTGCGGCTTTGTACTTTCTACCCGTCATTGACCCAATCTTGTACACCAGACGCTTTGTTGTCATCAGGGAAGCGTATGTAGGAATGCTGAGGAGATGCTGCAACTGCAAAATAAAACGTAACTCTACAGCTACAAATCATTAAATTGGACACTTATGGGCACTTCACGATGCACTCAAACATAATGCAGTACGACTCATTCTATACAATGTAGCACGAAAGGCGCACCTGTCTGTTACGTCACTGTCATAATATCGTCATTTTATTGTACTATGTCGATCTTAACACTGTAAATGTAAACTGAGTAATTTTCGCGTGAGGAAATGTTGACGATTTGATAGTAGAAAGACATATTTGCGAATTTTATATCCGTAGGAGGAAAATTCTCGTTCAGTAACTCTATGTGAAATGCATCTTTAGCGAGCTTTCTAATTTAGCGCAGTGGGAAATTCGCGAATATTACCCAATTTACATTATGTGATTTCGACATTGGTAGATATTGTTGATGTATAGTTGTTGTGTTCATGGTGATATTTTAATGCGCTTTGTGTCCTTGGTCAATAAACCTGTATTGTTCAGTGTATATGCGGTCATCATGATATCACTTGTTATGGTATTTGCTATCACAAGTGCTGATCTCTCTCCTCATCCACTATCTATACCGTCGCCCGCCGACCACAGTAATGAAGGAACCCGTCTTTTTGAGCTCCCTCTTCCTTCCATACAACTTTTCCACGGTGGTACAGTCTGGCAACACACTTTTTGACTGTTCATACCGGGGACATGTATGAAGTAAATGTTCTTAAATTGTCATGATATCTCCGCTACCACCATCAAATCCAACAACAAATCTGTATGACACAGATGTAATTCGAATTGCAAGCATACTCAAAGAAGCCCTTAGAGAAGAGATACATTCACTGGTAAAATTTCAGGTAGAACAAAAAACTTCAGTAATGACATATGATATTAAAACCCTCGAAGATAAAAGAAATAAATTAAAAATTGAAAACCAATATTTACATCAGAAACAAGAAGAGGCTGAACAATACAGTAGGAAAAACAATGTTTGAAAAGGGAACTGTGAAGAAAATAAAAATAAAAATGTCACTGAAATAGTTGTAGGGTTCACTGAAATAGTTGTAGGGTTTGCTGAAAAGTGTGGAGCATGTATTACAAAAGAAGACATAGATAATACACACACTGTGGGTCCTATGAAAAAAAAATAGAAGAGATATTATAGATAAATTCACAAGTTATAGAGCAAGAACTCAACTTCTTAAGAACAGAGAGGTCCTAAAAGATTATAGTATTTTCATTTATAAAGACCTTACAAAGTACAGAAGTGACTTAGCCTATGAAGAAAGGCAAATGAAAAGGGAATATGAAACAAATGTCAAAGGTACTTGGACCTTTAATGGATCCATGTTCATTCAAACAATCAATGATGAAGTGGTAAAAATAAACAATGTATGTGACTTACGAAATACCAAAACAAGCCACCAGAGCAACAAGAAGTTGATTAACTCTGTTAAAACAATCTACAGAATACAAAACAGAGAAAATCATCTAAATCTTCAATAAGACAGTGAATTGATAGAAAGGAAAAAATATAAATATATTATCAAAATACTGATGATGATGCTGCTGATGATGATGCAAATAATGATAATGAAGATGATAAGGGCAATAAACAGTTTGAATAGCCATTTATTCATGATAATGAAGGTGACGATGATGATGATGATGATGATGATGATGGTATAGATGATAATGAAGGTGACGATGATGATGATGAAGATGATATGGATGATACTGATCATACATTCGTTCTGTATCTTGATGATGAAATGATGTTTATGATAATGTAGTGGAGAGAATGAGAAAAAACTGTATATGTTGATGATAAGGTTGTTGGGTTAATACTAATGAGGATAAACTGTATATTGTACATATGATGATGTCATGTGGAAAACAATGGTGTGATATTGATGATAATTATGTTTGATATAAATGATAATGATGATGTGCACTGGAAAGAAAAGATAATTTGATGTTAATGATAATAGTGTAATCGTATTGATGATGATGTAGAGGTATTGATTACAATGATGCATGTGATAACCTAAAAATGTTGATTAAAGGTCCACTACTAAGCGAAAATTAAGTGACAGTTATTTCAATGGCAAGTACATAACCTTATGCAAGACACTAAATGAAGATTGGCAGGTTAAGATTTACAGAAAAGGTTTGGAACACGAAGAAAAGTATGTTGAAATCGACAAAATGACCACCCAGGTCTTTTTAATTTTCTTCATAATGCATAGAAAAATAATTGTACATGTACTGTGATTTATGTAGACTTTCTACATACCAACTTTCTTTTTTTAATAAAAATAACTTATTTCTGTGCTTTTTAAAGTATATTTGAATTTTCGCTTTCCTTAGTATTGGTAAATAATAATATAACCTATAACAAAATCATTCACACATGTTTATAAAATCTTTAAAACAGTCATCAAATTATCTGCCCTCTTCAATGTTATCAAATGTGAAAAAGTATATATTCAAATTATCCTTGAATTTTTCCTGATGTAAGCCATTTCTAAAACCAGTATAATCGTTGTAACATATGAAACATCATTATGAATTTTGCAACAAACAATCTCTTTAGATGAACTGTAAATGTCAAGTTTGGTAAATCAGACAATTTAATTGTCTGAATGATAATTGATTGTATATATTCGAAACAAGTATATATGTTTATTTCATCATGTGAAACTTGTGAAGTATGTAATGTTAATTCTAATTTGTCATCAAATCATTATTTATCGTAATAAGTACATGTTCCGACAGTAAAGAGGTTAATGATATATTTTTGTACTTTTCACCAGTTCATTATCTTATTACAACTGTACAAGTTCTATTAAAGAGGCACTCCCTACATCTAGTAGATTATGTATTTGTATTCTAGAAACGTATATTATGTGTTCAATGAACGTAAAATGATGAATAAATACAATATGCCTTAATTTACCACAATTAATAATATAGAGGCTTTCTGTAATAAATCGCCTCCACCTATTAATTGTAAAACAACAACTCTACATAGATTATTGAACGGTTTACGGTACTGCATTAAATTTTAGACCGCTGATTTTATCGATAATGACTGGGATTGTATAGCTGAGACTTTAAGGTGAGGTTATAATACTTCAAAACATTCTATCATTTATGTTTTGGGGGATATTTAGTCGTCATCAGTTATAAGGTATGTCCCTTTAAAGATTGTCAACTAGGATACAGAAACACAGCATACACTGTTCTGAAAATAACATCTTGAAAGTGAATAGTATACATAAAAATGATTTTTCCTGCTTCAAAACAAACATAAAATTTCATTATCAGTGCTGGGTAAGAAATTGTTATTACATTTATTATTATCAATTATTACTATGGCTATCTGTTGATGCCAAATATTTCCATAATATACATGTTCTATAATCTGAGAGGAAACTCATGAAGTACAGAGGAATTTATTTTTGAAAAGCTTTTGTTACATGTCACATTTTTGTAGCCTGCTACCAATATAAAACAGAATATTGAAATCGATAGGACTTATTGATGATTAATTTTACTGTAATGTACTTACTTGTGCTTGTGTTGTATTTATTGTACACTATCTCCTCATTGATTTACCTTCATCTAAAAGATTAAAGTAATCCTATTTACATGTACAGCCATGAAATTGTAAAATTTAAATTCCATGATACACAATTCACAGTAGAAACTTTAAAACAATTGACTTGACTAAATCCAAATCTATCTAATCGCTTATTTCATGTAAAACAATGTAATACAGTGTATCTACATTTTCTGACTTCTGTCGGCACTATTTGTTGAGTAAAATATAGTATTTCGTTCACAGATTACATGTTATCTGGCTAATCAATTCACAATAAACACTAGTCCACGCACACAATGAAAAACAAGCATTCTATACACCTTTGAACTAAATGACCGGTCACCGCTTTTTCGGACATGTATATTTCACAGAAATGTCGCATGGATTTTAAATTTCAAATTTGAGATTAAATTCATGAAATGCAAATTTAAAACAAAATTTGTTGTGAGGTACTTCAAATCTTACTTTATGTTTATGTGCAGTTACACATACACAACATTTACAACTATCCTCCTTCCTTTTGTTATTTTTTCTCTCATCTTCGTTGGTCGTGGTTACATGCTATACTTGGGTAACTCACCCAGCTATGTTTTCCACCCTGGAATAACCTAATGAACATTGAGCTGCAGATATACAGGGTGAGGATAGGTCTTTTTGTCCGTATTCATATGAAGATCAAAGTTCTGAAATGCTTTTCAACGGTCGAACTAGTTACTGGGATGTCTTTGATTCTATTAAAAGCCAAGGACATCCAGCACTGGATTTGAACAGCACAACCTCTACTTTTAATTCAGAATCCGATTCTTAAACTTTCGATGATTTCAAAAACTCCCTTTCATTCATCCGCTATAATGTACAAAGTGTCTACCACAAAAAAGACATTTTACAAGAAGAACTGCAACATGTAACACTCCATAGCACCATTGGCAAGGTACTAGAAGAAATTATTCACAAAACGCCTTTAACTTCTTTCATACAAATAATACTATCACTACTCTACAATCCGGCTTCGTACCTAACGACTCTACAACAAATAAACTTCTCTCCATCTACAACACTTTCTGCCAAGCACTCGATGAAGCCAAAGAAGTGAGAGCCGTTTTCTGTGACATATCCAAGGCGTTCGATCGGGTATGACATCGGGGGTTGTTACATAAATTGAAAGCAACTGGCATATCAGGTGAACTATAGGATTGGTTTCTTGATTACCTATCCGGTAGAATGCAAAGGATAGTTCTATCTGGAGCTTCTTCTAAAATGGGTTCTATAAATGCAGATGTGCCTCAAGGTCTGATTCTTGGTCCTATACTCTTTCTAATCTATATAAATGATATCGTACACGACATTGGTTCCAAAAATATCAGAATGGGCAGAAAGGTGTCTGGTTGACTTCAACCCAAATAAAACTCAATCCATGCTGATTTCACACAAGATCCACGTGCCGCATCATCCTCATCTCTCCATGAATGGTATACAGATATCAGAAGTTCTTAATCACAAGCACCTAGGGGTGACATTTGCTAGTGATGGATGCTGGCATGAACACATCGAGACTATTAAATCTAAAGCCTGGCAACGCATCAATATGTTGAGGAATCTTAAGTTCATTCTAGATAGAAAGACCCTTGAAACTATATATTTCATTTATTCGACCCCTCTTAGAGTATTCTGATGTCGTTTAGGACAACCTTACACAAAATGACGAGTTTGAATTAGAGAATATTCAACAAGAAGCTTGTCGGATTATAACTGGTGCAACTAAACTTTTTTACTTTGACAATCTATACAAAGAAACGCGGTGTGACCCTTTCAAAATCAGAAGAAGAAAAACACAAATTGAAATTCACCTCAGTTGACATTACTTTTCTCGGGTTCACAATATCTGCTTTCACCCTCAAGTGCATGTGATATTTATATAATCTCAGAAATGCAAAGGATTACAGAGGAATCCCATGTCATACTCAACTCTTTGCAAACTCTTTCTTACCATCAGTAGTTAATGCGTGGAACCAACTCACGTCGAATCAAAGAAACTTCTCAACTATTGACAGTTTCAAACGCAAATATAGTGAAAGTTCCTTCCTATTACTATTTTGGAGTACGCAAATATCATATATTACACACCAGACGACTCGGAACACATTTTAGTTCTCTCAGAGAACATCTGTACTCCAAAAACAGTGTTGACAGCCCTCGATGTGAATCTGGTGACATTGAAAATACATAAAGTGAATCTAACATGTTCATGAGTTGTGGATAAGGTAATCCCACCCGAGGGTTGAGATACGTCCAAAAACGAGGCTCAACTTTTTCTCGAATTTTACTTTAACACTGCTATAGATGGATAGAAAATGATCTAACTAAGAAAATGAATACCAACAGCCCTATGTTTATTTCGAAAATAACAATTTTACAGTCATTTTTCAATTTTTATGTCTGCATACAATTAACGTAAAATAGTCTGGCAGCGATGTGAGATAAGCGATGTGAGATAAGTTTATCTCACATGGGTAAATGCGCGGAAATATGTATCTCATAGGTGAGAAATAATTATCTTTTTACTTGTCCCTTATACCAACGGTCTCGCACCGAACTCACAACATAAATGATTTCTCGCCTATCACACTATCAACTACTCAAGAAATAAAACGCTTTCAAATACCAGTCTAATGAGTGCCATGTATACCTTACCTCCTAACAAATGAATCCACAAGGAAATATTAATATCTATGAGTACCGGAGAAAAAAAGTACTATCAAATCCCAGTAGCGTATGCGGCCATGTACCTTCATTCTAACCTATATTTCTTAATGCCTAAAAAAATATTTGTTTCAGGTTTCATGCCCGAAAAAATAGAGAAGTTGGTAGGTATTTTTTGTTCTTTTTTTTAATTCTCAAACAAACCAAATTCAACATATATTTTAATGAATTTAGGCTAAAAGCTAAACCCAATTGTCCTTTTAACATGGATGTTGAATTGTTATTATCAGGTACAGAACTCTCTTATACACTCTTAAAACAGTCTCATTTACAACATTTTTCATTAAATTTACAGTTTTGCATACATGCCCACTTTTGTATGAATGCATACATTTATTATGATATTTATAATGTCATATTATACATCATGACTTGTACGCCCACAAGGCCAGATGTTATTGTCAATATGATTTAAGTTAAATGTGTAGTATTTGATGCATAATTATGTCACATTAAAGTGCATAATTAAGTAACCATTTCCTACAATTCTGATTTAGACATAGTTAACACCACTGTTAGTTACATGATACGTTTTTTTAAAATTCTTTCCATATATTTAATCAAGGGTAATACAACGCTCTAAAGCGACAATACTCGTTAAGCGTCTAATAACTAGGAAGTCATAAGAACCTAAAGAAAATATAACACAAAGAAAATTTACCAAAAAGAAAATAATAATATTAACACGCAAAAAATGTTCTAGGGTCGGGGCAAAAAAATAGGGTAGGTCGGGAAACCTGAAACAAACATATT
>JAUMHA010384740.1:0-12211 GCA_032359765.1 Saxidomus gigantea
CAAGAGTTCTTAAGGCACAATTGTTTCTATTTCTCCCTGATCTGAAGGGTGTGACTTTTACAGCAAATGCAGGACCACCGTTTTCTTCCGAATAAACGTTATATTTCATGTTCACCTGATAAAGCGAAAGGATGTTATAATTTTTAATATATTTTCTATAACGTATTAAAGTTTAAGAACGTTTCCTGTTTGTAAATATGTTCTTCCGTTTTGTGCTCATTTTTCACTAAACGAAGCCAGTCAATCAATTTAAAAAATCGGTATGTTCAAAGCGGATTGCGCAAAATATTATTAACGTACACGTTCATTGGCGGAAAAACAATCATCTATTTTAAGAACTTATCAACAGTATACATAGTGAAATCTGTCTTTCAGCTCATTCACTTACTTGAATCAAAGCACAGCCTATACCCGAAGTTCTTATTTCAACTGCACCCTGGCCCGGAAGTACGTTTACCGACTGGAAGACAAGACTGTTGCTAGGCGACACAGAAAATATGTGACCTGTTGCTCCATTATTTATCATCTCGATAGTGACTGCTGTTTGTCCAGAGTACGTGAGTGCACCGAAATCAGCCAAAGCTTTCAGGGCAACAACTGTATCCTAAAATGAAAACATTTAAGCAGGTTGTAGTTTAAGTGAATTCAGTCAAAACGTATAAGGCATCTTATATTTTTTTATTTAAATATTCTCACAATTCCGAACTCAGTCTTAAGAAAAAGTAACCACAACATATCTCAATTCATAGTGTAGAACGCAGCAAAAAGAGTACCTGTAAAATTGAAAACATAGATCGACTGAACAGATTGAACCCAATCACTACTTTATGAAATGTTGTTAATAGTAAAAGGTAGAGGAAAAATAGCTTTTAATTAAAAACACCAAACTCTTCCTGCTACCAGTACGAAATAATAACTTTCCAAATATTACTTTTCCTATTTTGACTGGGACAGTCTTTTTAAAAAAACAACACAATCGTATGCAGCAGTTGCTTCCCTTTAACTGCCGACATTTCTACCAACAACAACAACAACACAAGGGAGATCACTGCGAAGAAGGGGAACTATTATTTTATTAATTTTATTTTTTTATTTCTGGAGCACCAACTTCAAACAATAATGCGGCATTATCATTATTTTGACACATTTAAATGCACAGCAACCGAAAATTGCTTTTATTAAACTGTCACCAAAAATACACTATGTGCAGTAAGATGCGCATACTGTCACTATAAGTGAGACATTTTCATTGGACTACATTGGATGCTTTTATCACATATTGAACAATCATGACAACGGCAAAACTGATAGTTATATTTTACTTTACTGACAAAGATGTATGCAAGATGTAGAAAATTTTAGTTGAAAATAAAATGGAAGTTATCTGTTTTCATTTAAAATCCTACTTAGGAAAAAGGAGCATATGAATTATGGAATTTCTTTACCGAATACCATCAGTAAATTGCAAGTCGACAAATTGTCTATTGATCTATTAAGTTAAACAACGTTACAGTTACCTGAGTAGACGAAAAACCTCCGTATGGATTCCTTTGCTTGGTAAGCCACTGTACAATTGGTTGGACTTCGCCTATAGATCCCTTTCCACGAATTAACAAAGACGTTAATACGTATGCAGTCATTTCTACCTCAGCTGACGGAGCTCGGTACCACGTGTACGGGGACTCGGGCTTTTTCTCTTCTTCACCTCTCCGCCAGTATCTCAAACCGCCTGAAAATCAAAAAAAAAGTTGAAAACCTAAATGTTTATATTTTTCAGACTTTTGCCAACCTGTCTGTCTCATCTACGCTACAAATTGTTTTCCCATCTATCAGCTTCTAATACAGATTTAGTTTTGTTAAAACCTTTTGACAAATCATAATATGTATTTATTCCTATCATTTGTTCTGCTGTCTGTTTCAGTAATATACGTATCCTTTGTCTTGGCAATTCCGTAACGCAGTCAATGCTTTAATTGCTTATTAAGGTCACCATCATAGTCAGTGTGCTTCTTTGCGTTTATATTTTACCGGCCATATACACTTACTATAATAGGTCGTCTACGGTACTGTCAGGAAATAAAAGTTAAAATTCAAATAATGATTTACAATGCAATATATATCTTAACAAAAGTGAAGTAAGTGTACATATTCATAATATATGTGTACAATTGTATCATGTTTCTACTATAATGTATCCCTATCAAATAAATATATTTGAGACAAACCTTGATCAACTCGTCTTTTATTAATTTCTGCTAATATCTCGGCCCGACGAGCCCCATTTATGTCATACATTGAGTATGCATGGAACATTAAGGATAACGTGTAGGTGTCAGTAGAAGCTACGTTGAAACTGTCTAAACAAGACGAAAACCCGTAAGAAATGTTTACGTAGAACTGAAAAGGTAAAAGAAAATGTCATATATTTATCTATTATTTCATAACAGTTACATTTAGTTCTAGTCTACAATTTGATGGATGAAAACAGGCAGTTAGGACATTTGGACTATACATAAAGAAGAGTCATTAAATTTTATTCAAGTCATGCATATTTCATAGAACGCAAATACAGTCAAACCGAATAGGTTTTACAATACTAAAACTGTGTGACAATGTTAATGTTTTTAGCTTCAAATCATACAATTAGGACTCGTTAATCAAAAGTAATGAGAAAGAGCATTTGAAATTCTGATGACCTACTACATTGTGCTTGGGACAACGAATGAACCAAGGTATCAGTTTATTTTGCTAATATCAACGAGTCACCAACATCAGAATTTCAATAAACTTTAAGAATACGTACATGTATTAGCAACAAGCAAATTCAGTGAATTTATATCCCCCCTTAAATAAAACAAATAACTGATAACAAAGAATAATTATGTAAGAAAAGCACAACATCCCCTTAAGGCCTCATTCTGTAAAAATCTAATTTCCAAATTTTCCATTGTTAGAGAAAACGAAATTGATCATTTGTGCCTAACAAAATCAAATTCTGACAAGCATTTTTAGAAAAAAGAAGCATATTTTAAATGTCACCACCCCATCTGGGCCTCATCTCTGAAGGTTAATTATATGTTTGCATCTTACAGTGATACAGAACTTGGTTGTTGCAAGTTAAATAGAATCTGCACGCTAAGTTTCAGAAAACAAAAGTTTTTAAATTCTAGATAATATATTTAAGAAAAGTGCTCTCATGTCTAAAAAAACATCCTGGGCTGGGTGTGGATATTAGAAAGAGTGATCAATAAATCGTTTGAGCCAATGACAATCAACATTTGGTAACCGTTTACAGGGAAATAGAACGGTAATGTTTTCATACTGAATATAGAAGAATATTAGAAAATAATTTTTAAAGGGTAATAACTCTGGAGAAACTGAGAACATCTTGACAAAAGTTATGCGTGTGCCGCGGCATTATGCGATTGTATATTTATTTTAAGTTTCATGAGAGTCTAACCATTCACTCCTTATTTATGACTCCGGACGGATGGACGGACAGACGGACAACACCAAAACAGTATCCTTCCGCCTTTGGCGGGTGATAACAAGGATTGACCGATTTGCATCAGTAACACTAAAATCGTAGTTTCAACGTGAAAATTGCTTTTCATATGTAAAGAAATTGTGTTTTTACATTCTTACCTCCGTGCTAACGTCGGCCTCAATAAGGGCAATAAGTATAAATGCTGTGAGCCCAGCAGGGTTATCACCGTCCAAACCACCTTTCAGATAGGAACTGAAAACCCGTCCGACTTGAGGGAAACAGCCATCATTTTGTTGTGTGCTGACAAGCCATCGTGCACTAAGAAGAACATCATCATTGTCTATGACAATATAGGCTGAAGATTGTGCCATAGATTTAACAACAAAAGCTGTGAGCCAAGAACTTCCTGTAGCATTTCCGTACGAATTTTCACCCCATGCACTATACGAATAGTCATTATGTCGATATTTCATTTGTCGTTGGTAACCTAAATATCAAAACAAGAACTGTAAAGTATATGCCAAACTTGGAAGTGATTATAGTTTTTATAACGAGTAAGTATGTACCTAGTTCTACTTGTGCCTTGTAACACCGGATACAGCTCATTTCGAATACCAGCTCCCTGGGAATTTATGTCTCCAGCTTAGGAAGACGCTTGGCCGTTCCAAAAATCTTTGACCAAATTATAGTTCGAAAGCTTTGGTCAAAATCTAAGTCACTTGGTCATATATATAAAGAGTCATGACCCCTTTGTTAAAGAAATGATTTGGATAGAAATTAGAATCCTGAATCTCCTAAAGCTTCTACCACTTGTTCGATATATGCATGTAACATCTTTTCCGCCCGTCCGCCCGCCGTCTTATGAAGAAAAAAGTCGGTTAATGGGGAAAAGTCTCTAAAGTTAAAAAGTTTAGTAACCCCTGAAACCGTACATCTGTGCGACTATCTGCCTCTTGTCCTACCCCATCTGTTGTCTTATTAGTTCGTCTGTCAGGCCACACAACTGGTGTGAATAAGCTTCATTCCGTTATTTGTATAAACGAATTATACGTCTTAAATACACGTCTGTACTGCATCGGGTCACAGGGGCGCTATTTTTGAAAAAAAGGTACAAGAACCCCGAATACAGCTCCGATTTGATTAGAGGAGCTGTATTCGACGAACAGAGCTCATCAAGAGCTGTATTCGTTAATGCGTACCGAATACAGATCCCCGTGGAGCTGTATTCGAAAGAAGCTGTATCCGGTGTTACATGATCTTGAAAAATGTTATTTTTAATAATCTTTTTTACTTTCTTCATATCTTTTAGATATTGTGATGCCTTTCTGAAAGACTTAATTTTGTCCACATCTCACGTTTTTAGTTTCAATTGATTTTTAAGACCGAAAGTTACCACAGCATCATATTAGTTGAAGATAAGTGTGACCGATACAATGAAACAAGAGTTGTCCGTAAGACAACGTGATCGACTTATTGAAACACATTGCTAATGACTTTCAGGCAAAAAATATCTGATGTATTAGACACGTTTCTCCGATGTGTCTAATCCAGCTCAAATACTTATGACGTTTCATGTCAGCGTTGTTTTAAAGATAGCAAACCACACGCGAAAGTTAAACCATAACTTTTAATGTTCAAACATGACATAAAACTTCCAAAATGCAAGTACATTTGATAAGGCATGATGCCATGACCTTGTTTCTTGGCACGGAATACGTATGTGAGTCTCATAACATATTATACATCCAGTACTTGTAGAAATTAGTGAACATCTTGTGCACAAAACATCAGCAAGAACGGGCATAATTTTGCTACAATTTACCATACTTATGTACAGGTTTAAACTTGTGAAAAAGAAATGAGTTTTGATTCTTGAACCCGTTTAACGTTTCAAGGTAATCATTGTCATGGTAATTTTGAAGATAGCAACGTGCATGCATACAAAACTTTAACGTAAAGTGGGTATGAATTTAGTTTAAAATAAAAGAGAAGTTTATTTTTAATATATATGGTTTTCTAACCAACTCTCATGTATCCCTCGGCCTCTTCCTCGAGTTCTTCCGTCAGCTGGTCAGTGTTTTCTAGATACTGCAGCACATAAATATTCGGCGACCATGACGCCATGTTCTGCTCACCACATCCATACGGCATTCGCAGCAAGTTTTTCAGATTTGAAAGGGTGGGACCCATTATGTCACCTGTAAACCACGACAACAAAGATTTGTAACTGTTTTGTAATTCTGATATATGCCGCTATATAAATGATATGTTTTATGGTCAAGTATCAAAAACCCTGTAAACCCTATTTTAACGTACAATTCTTTAAACTGTGATAATTACCGATCCTTCGATTTTGATACTGTACATATGTTATTTAACACTGTCGCAAATTAAGATGTCGTAACCAATCCACGTGGGGTATTGGTAAGTTCACCCGAGGAGAAAGGGACTGTATACTTAGTAAGTGCTTTAGAATTTCTAATTACGACAACAATCTTCTCGATACATTGACACACAATCTAAATCAATTTGTAATTTTCATATATTGTAATACACCGTTATCATAACTTGGATATTCACAAGTACATTGCAAAATAAGCTGTTTCTTATTGTTTATATTCCCGAGCTCCCCTAGGATTTCTTCGCAGGTGAAACTACCAAGACCCTTGACAAGCGCACTATGAGGAGAAAGATGCAGATACTTGGTTCCATTACGTACCCGGTGTTTAGCACCGATATACGAGAGAATACATGTACCTCTTGAGTTTAAGCAGGTTATTTCTGAATGAGTGGGAAACACTATAAAGAGGTTCAGAAATTATACAGTGCGGGATTCGAATCGGGGACCTCCAGATTAGTACTCCTCGACTATCGCGCCACCCTTCGAAACAAGTATGTGACCGGGTAAGGTTTATCAGATTCATCGAGAAGATCCACCCATCTCGACTGATAATGGTACAGAACACTTGTATTATACAAAATGCAGTAAATTTATTTTGGTATAAAAAGTACTCCCTACTTGGTCGTAGATAAAAAATGTAACGTACCAACAACAGAAACAGTTGCTCGTTCCGAATCTGGGACCATGTCTGGAGGTAGATCCATGTCTACATACTCAGTATATGACTCCCCATCTACAAGATGAATATCAATTTTAAGCGAAATATGGCTTGTGGCTTTCATGCTAACCAGTTAATTTTAAGACAGCTATATATGTAGTTCATATAACATATATTTTCTCTTGCTAGTTGCTAATATAGAATATTATTTCCAAAATGTAGGACACTATTTAGATATAAAATATTAGCTTCAGGTAGAGACTTAGTGCATGACTTTTGAAATTTTCTCACTTAAATGATGTCACAATAAAAATTACCTTATATAGAGAATAGAGAGATACAACAACAAATATTACACAGTCAATAGGTTACTGTGCAATATATTAGCATAAACTATATACTCGGGGTATGGAAAATTTGCTTAATTTTCATAAATTGACTGGAAACATATTATATTGTTTCATTGTATACAGTATCCATAGTACAATGCCTGTATGCCGAATGTTTTTACTGGTCATTATCAAGGATAAAACATAATAAGAGAACAATTTTGTTTCCTCAGCTTAAGGTTTAATAATTATGAACAGTAATATTAGTGCATTATTTTAACCTTGCTCCCGTCACAAAAATATGATACCAGTATAAATAATTGTAAAGACATGTACTGGCGTCTTAAATGAAACGAACATACATGATGCATTTTTACATGAACATAGACCAGCAAGTTATTTTAGAATGACATTTTGTACTAACCGGTAACACATGTATATGAGCTTTTTGTTTGATCCTGTGGTACCCCTTCTGCCTGTAGAACAAACAATAAAACTGAAAGTAATTCGCTAAAATCTTAGACTTCAGTAAAAGTCTCTTTTTTCGCGCGTTTTTTTTCCCGCTAATTTTCGTGAATGAAGCACTTCGCGAATTCACCAAACCGTCGCTAAAATAGCAAACAAGCAATAATCATACATAAGAGTGCACACTCGCAAATTCAAAACCTCGTGAAAATAAGGGTTTTTACAATATACAAGTACTTGCGAGTTTAAATCGTCAACTGTAAGTTTTGCTACTCATGATGAAACCAATTATTCGAAGATTTAATCAGTGGATAATCAATCAAAATATTTCTTTGATTTGTGCTTTGTAAATGAGATAATCTTTTTAATATAGTACATGCTGTATATGTTTATGAGAGGATTACTATTTAGATTCAGAATAAGCTTAAAATATGTCATAGTATACGTTCATCGAAGCAATAAGTTCAATACAGTACTGCCAATGGTAATTTTTAAAAACGAATCGCAATCGGAACCATTTAGAACCTGCTACTGAACGGTTGTGGACGTAAACGAACCGCAAACGAAACGGCACGGAACTGCTAAAATGGTAAGAATTACCGTTGGCAGTTCTGTATATCGGTAGTGCAACTTTGGCAATCATCTCTGATGGGCTTTACACTTACTGTAATTCTTTCTTCATAATTAATTAAAACATATAATGGATGTCAATGAAACACTTCTGTTCGACCTTTTTTCAATGCTGCTTACCTCTATAAGTAACTGTCTTTGGACACCATCTTGCACACCTGGACCAAGTTGACCCAAAACAACATCTTTGCAAAGGTCCACATTATCTGTTGAAACAGCCTTGAAAAGAAAAAAGAAGTGTTTACTCTTTTTAATGTAATAAATTGAAAACAAGGAAAAACTTGATATGATATTTTTAATATATCATGCATTGCATAGTTTGCAAAATGTCATATTTTAACTTCTTTTACTTTTATTGCTACGACTTCATCTGAAGTTCTCTATTAGTGACATGCAAATTAGGTCTGCCGGACGGACAGGCAAGGGCAACATCTAAAAGCAAACCCGCATAACTGCCTTCATTATCATACAATATTTAGCTTACTATAACTTCTAAGTCTATTTCTCCGATCACTGTTGGAATTATGTGGAATTTTGTCGATTCACTATCTCCCCCACACAGACAAAACTCTCTAGATGTGGCGCTTCCAACCGAGAATTCAAATCCTTCCGTCTCTTTGAACTGTACCTTAAGCTAGGAAAGAAAAATAAAGAATATTTGTTACTCCCATAAATTCCTGTCAAGACAACGTTGATCAGGAAATCGCAAATTAGTTATTACTGACGCTATTACATATTAGGCAATAATTGGTAGACCGAAGGCATTTTCGACAAAAATCTATGAACCTGATCTTTATTTAACCGCGTACGAAAAGACATTTATTTTCTACAGTACTTACTGTGATACACTCCGAGAGGTAATTAAATACAGTCGCAAGTATCGGTAATATTTCGCCTCTGATCGCCGAATATGGCAGAGTAAGCGACACAAAGAAAGGTTTGAAAGCTGTTACACCTGTCAATTCCGTTACTCCTACACCATCGCTTTCGTGTGTACAAACAGTGTTACCAACCCATTCAGTTATCGTGTCAGGAATTTTTGTTTCAAATGATAACGTACCGTCTTCTCTGAAATGTGTTTTGTATATCTTATTATTGTTCAAGTATTTTTGACAGACACAGCTCAAATGTGATATGCAATAATTGTAAATTGACATCAGTGTCGCTAAGACAACGATTAATATTAGCCGACAAGTCCAAAACTTTACATGGTTCAATTTTATATACACGGAATATATATCATTTATGGTAATTAATAGTGCAATGCTTGACTACCAATAGATTTCTGTATTTCTCAAAAAACAGATGAAAATAAAACTTTATTAATGGTGCATTAAAAAGCAAAAGACATACAAAAGTAATTAGTTATACAAGTTATTGCCGTGTACATCTGGATATGCACCCTGTTTGCATTGTAAGTATTTTATGCTACGCACACGATATTAATCTTAACAATTTACGTAGTTACAATGTACACAAAAGATACAACAAATATATATACTCAGTCGTGAAGCTGTAAAAGTGGCAGGAGAGCTTTTTACCAGCGCAGTTACAATGTAACAGTGCGTGATGTAAAGTCAATACTGACGATACAACATAATTTCTTTTTTTAAATTGAATAGACTACACTACACAGTGCACATAAAAAAGGCATCGTTCACCTTAACCACTGCATGTCATTATCCATTAAAAATAGGTACCATACATTAAAGCATAGTATTCGTCCTCAGCTTAGTCCATTTCATTTAAAATTGCTCTCCCACCACCTTGTACAATGTCAGTGTCATACAGTCTGTTCTCCGGTTTGTTTTGTCCAAAATAAAATAACGTCTGCAACAAGGACACAAAAATTTAGGAATGTTCTTCCCATAAGTACGCACCCTAATTTTACAATATTCCAAAGCCATGTTTCTGGAAAGTAACTCCGAATAGTATCACTAGACTCTTTATTATTTCTCTTTCTAGTGGCGGGCAGTGGTGCAGATTGTACTAGTTTAACTACTGTAACTCCGTCTGACTCAACATTATCGTCATATGTGCTGTAATCATCTAGAAAGTACCATGATCATTTTCAAATTCATGTTTGTATGTATCTAGTAATCGCATCAAAACATTATGGAACACCACAGCGGTATCCTTGTATCATTTTGTGACATGAATGATTTTAAAGTGATGTAAAACTGTTAGACTCGCTAAGTTGTTATGGCAATGTGTTTTTTTTCATATAGAAAGTGTGTGTGTGTGTGTGTGATATGGTATGAGCAAATTATTAGCTCCTGAAATATTTCTCCTAAATTCTTATGTACAAATACAATCGCTTGGTTGTTATAACAAATCGACGCGTTAGAATAAGGACATCCTTAGTATTGATTATAACCTAAACACATTAAGAGTCTACATGTTAGGGCTTTTTTACACAGACAATAGGTGAGTGATACTTTGATCGGATTGTTGATAAAACACACAAAAGTTCGTAAGCAACCATAAAGTTACAAGCGTATAAACAAAAAGTCGTTATCAATCAGGAGGTTTACGCGTATATAAACAAAAGAAAGTAAGCAACAAGGAATTCGCGCGTATAAACAAAAGGTCGTAACCAACCGCAAACTTGCATGCGAATAAACAAACGGTCGTAAGCAACCAGGAACTTGCTAGAATATACACAAAAGGTCGCATGCAACAAAAAAGTTGTAAGTCACCAGAATCTTGCATGTGAATAAATATGTTCGTAAGCATCCAGGAAGTTACACGCGTTTAAACAAAAGATCTTTAGCAACCAGGAACTTGGTAGCATATAAACAAAAGGTCGCAAGCAACCAAAAAGTTGCAAGCGTATAAACAAAACGTCCTATACAACAAGGAAGTTAAACTCGTATAAGCAAAAAGTCGTAAGCAACCAGGAACTTGCTAGAATATAAACAAAAGGTCGCAAGCAACCAAAACGTTGCAAGCGTATAAATAAACGGTCGTATGAAACAAGGACGTTGCACGTGTATAAGCAACAGGCCGTAAGCAACCAGGAAGTTACACGCGTATTAACAAAAGATTATAAGCAACCAGAAAGTAACACGTGTATAAACAAAAGGTCGTAAGCAACAAGTAAGCTGCACGCGCATAAACAAAAGCTCAAAAGAAACCAGAAAGTTACATGTATAAACAAAAGGTCGTAAGCAACTAGGAAGTTGCACGCATATAAGAAAGGTCGTAAGCAACTATCATGTCACACATACAAATATGTATAAATTTATAGAACTGATTACCTCTGATAAAACCGGTATTTTAAAGAATCTTGGAAATTACATAGAAAAGGCTTTTAGAGGTAGAACAAATGTATTATACAACAGAGAATAACCTGCATAAGTCATCAAGTGATATTTGTTAACGCCTGCTTTCGAGGTATTGTATGTATTCTGTGGTATGTGTTTTGTAGGTGCAAGCACGTATATGTTTGTATCTACCCAAATTTTCTTTATTTATATTACATTTCTTTATCAAATGTTTCTGTAAATTTTTCAGGAGAAACACAAAACTTTTACCATTACTGCTGTCTATTGTTTATAGTAATCCACTAGACACGTCTTGTTGATTTCGCTTTCGAACAAGACAGGTCAATTGTGGTATTTTTCAGTACATTATATCAAATTTATAGTTTCAGCTTATATGGGTAATCATATGTATTTGAATGTATTAAATTTACATTAGCATGTTGCATTGTCTATCAAACACTGTCGCCATATATGTCATATAATGTTATATGTACCACTTGGGTCTATGACCTTCTGGTTTTGTTTGAAATAAAACTCTAAACTCTAAAACTCTAATATTTCTGTTAAAAGTAATACATAAAGTTAACAAAAACCTAAGTGCACACTTTCTTTTGGAACTGAGTATATGTGGTTAACATGTCATGTGAAACATTACAAGGTATGATTAGCAAAAGGATATTTTGATTTGAGTTTCTCCCAGTGGAAAAGTTATAATAAAACCAAAGTTTTGTCCTGGCATTTATATACACAACCTACACAGAAAGAGTCATTCAGTTTGAATGGAATATTTCTTTACAAAATCTGAGAAGTGCTGTCCCTTTCAATTTCGGGCACTTCTATCTAAAATTGATGGATTTGAATTATAAAAACATTGTCCACAAATCTGTGATTGTACATTGAAAGTGAAGAAAACTGAAATCTGAACGAAATCGCCCAATTATGCCCGTACATTTTAAAGATTTTAGTACCACGCTC
>JAUMHA010384751.1:0-12211 GCA_032359765.1 Saxidomus gigantea
GTTTAAAATTCGCTGGCTGTTTCTGATCACGTGGTTGTTACTGCTGCAGTTGCTGCTACTACTACTTCTGTTGCATCGTTACTACTACTACTGCTACTGTTGCTGCTGCTCCTGCTGCAACAACAACAGTAATCTTTAATTACAAAAACTTTTCCAATGGCCATCCATTCTATCTACATGTATTTTAGTCATGTATAGTCTGATCGGTTTGATTTCTTTCATTTCATCACTTTCATTAAATGAAATATTAAAATAATTTAAACAGAACAGTTACTATATTTTAAAGAAAGTGAGCTTTATGCGGGATGATTGCACATGTGTGCCACATATAGCTAAAGTGCGCGTGGTCGTTATGAGGTGATTTTCAATGCCTGAGGCACACGATGAGCTTTATGCGGGGCACGCTATATGCACACTGCTTCTCTAAATGTTCGACTGATGGCAGTGTCGAAAAAATGATAAAAGTTAGAACTTTTTAAAAATAATCAAAACCGTTCAGAAAAACATTTTAAAAAAGAATCAAAACCGTTCAGAATAACGTGTGAGAAATTGCCGAGTTCGAACAAATTTAAGAATGTTTCGCCCTAAAAAGCATCGATTATCTTACAAGTACAAAGCCACTGGTATGTTTATCAAAGAATTTACGTACATATTTTTAAAATTTTAACAAAATAGTTCAAAATGTATATAAACATATAGCGTAGCGGTGCCGTAAACCCAACATTTTCAATCGATTTTTGCAAATTCCTACCTAGATTTTTACTTATCTTGTTGATTTTAGCCTTTAGTCTATACTTGTGTATGTATGTCATTTTTCAAAATTTAATTTTTTTTCAACGACAACTGAGAGCGAGCAGCTTTAATAAATACATATACAATCTCTAAAAAAAATCAATAATAGGCAAATATGAACATCTTCATATGGCTGAAAGTTATGCCGGTCTTGAAATATGCCAGTTTTGATATCAATTTGCTGCTCATTGTTCGGAACTGTACTGAGCACTGCTGACGAAAAAGATAATTCCAACAGTGTGACGGGATTTATTTGATATAAACTTAAACGTATTTAAATAAAGAATAGATAGTAAATGGCCAAATGTTATAGTAACTAACAAATGCTAGTTTTTAGTAAATATAAATGCATTTTTATTTAAAATCTAATTATAAAAATCGACTTTATTCCTTGGTCACAAATAATATCGAGTTGTTAGATTTAGTTTTATGTCTAGAGTTTGGACACGTGGATGCTACAAATGTTGTCATCAAGGGTAGAATCTGACTCTTTAAATAATATTTAATTGTAAATGCTAAGTTTGACGTGAACAAACGATAAACAAAGAATTTAGGGCGGAAATTATTATTTTAGGTATTGACATTTTACAAAATGAATTTTTTACGATACTAATAGGCAAAAAGAGAAAAAGAAAGTTCGAATTGCAGGACACCTACAACTAAATAAATAATACGCAATATTATACTGAAATACAGATACATGTATAAGTTTTCTGTCAATCAAAATTACTCTAAGTCTTACTTTACAAATATGAGGGTACAGCAAAAGTTGACAAAATCTCGCCCCTAGTTTTAAATAAAGACAGAATAAAAATAACAAAATGTTCCCATTTGAAAAGGAGCAGCAATAGATCCTAATACTCCCGTATTGACAAAAAAATACCGACTCAGTTGAAATGATATTTATTGCAAAAACCATCCTTAAACAACTTGACACAGACATGAAATGAACACAGAACAACTATTAAATTTTCTGTTATATTTGTAGGAACCTTTTAATTATGAAATGATAAAGGTGTACTTGAAATTTCTTTCAGTAATACTTGAAGAAATAATTTATCTTTGCAACCATGTATCTCACATAACGACGGATTCTTTATTTTTGCATTAATTTCTGCAGTTAATAAACTACTTGTTCCACTTAAAATGTCTTATGTCAGAGTTAGTCAAATTTTTCTAGTAGTACCTTTTCTGGGATGTTAAAAACTGATCAAGGGTCGTATGTAACTATTATAGGTCGGCAATATGTTTAAAATGTTCCATGTGTTATTTCAAAACTGTATATATATTTCTATCTGATATAATAAACTTAAAAATAATGGCCCATAAACACATTCATTTACCTGTCAAACCACCACTGCTTTCTCATGCAACTAATCGATGAATGTAAATTTCCCCGAACCAGGTTTTGTTGATGAAGACAAATCGTAAAAATACTTGAAACCTTTTCATTCCTAACAGATTTGCGTCTCCACCACACAGGACAGAAAAACACATTGAACTTGATTTTAAAATTTCAGCATTGTGTTAATATTTTGGAAAAAACTATTTGTTTAATATTTTTATCTATTTCCTTTTATATGGTCTATAGGTTTTACATGTACGATTAAGTTAACAGCTGAAAATGTAAATTTAAAAAAGTCAGAAATCCGATACAGTTTGCGTCTTATCGTAACGAGACGTAATGGGCAATGCATACTGAAACTCAAGGTTACATGTATAAAACAGTTTTGTTCGAGAAATTCAATTCCCCGTTTAATCCAAATAAATACAGACTTGCATATCAATTGTGTCACGAGGTTGAACACCACATTAATTTTCTTATGTTTATATGATATATGTCCTCGTTCTTAAGTATGTTGTGTCCATGTTTTTTGTATATATATATATATCTGTTGTATTTGTCAGTATCTTTTTCTTTATAAGATATATATGTTATATTACAGGCCATACACCATTTACCATACCAAAAATCCCATACATTTCCCACTCATGTCTTTTTTCTTTCATTCACACTAGCATTCATCTCATTCCGTTACAAACCGACAAAATTTGCATCACGGGCCTCTTTAATGAATTTGACATTCCCGGTTTTTCCCTGGCGCATGCGCATTTGGAATGTAGTCAGTATGGCTGACGCCTGACTTTTTCTTTTCACCACCAGAAATTATTTACTTCATTGTGTCTTCGTGCCTTTGCAGGTATTTAGTACTTCGCAGGTAATTATTCCATTTCAATTACATTATATTTGCTTTCGTTTCTTGTTATTTGCTTGCATTGCGCGCCTGTAATATTGTTACTCTATGCACTTCAGGCATTTGGCTCTTGGAAAATAGTCAGTATGGCTTACGCCTGACTTTTCATTTTACTCCCAGAAATTGTTTATTTCCTTGTGTCATTGTGCCTCTGTAGGCCTAATAAACACATGCCCCGTCACAGAACAGAAAGTAAACCTACGACATTGGTGGTCATTGTGGGGGCTCAAAATCAGGACTTGTACTGTCACAAAGTGATTAGATTCATGTTCTTGCGACAAAATAGGACCACTGGAACCATGTTTGTCTCCATCTAGAGTAGGTGCATCAACACTCCAGTACACAGTCTGTCCGGAGTTCTCTGTGTCAGAGTCATCTGAAACAACACAAGATACACCAAATTTGACAGGATCTGAGTTTGAAAAGGGCTCGGGCATTACTGGTAAACACCCATCACAGAACAGAAAGTCAACCTACGAGAACTAACCGTACCGATCAGCTGTCAAATTACTTTCTTCCTAAAGTAGACCAGACAGAAAGAAGAAAACAGACGTCGAACAGCCGAAAAATAATACAAAGGTCTAGAGCCGAATGACATACAGGTTAAGTATTTATTGCAAATGAAAATAAACAACGTTCATGAGATAATATAGCACTTTTGATGTTGTTGGTTATTGTTTTTTGTATCTAGTCATAGGTGATTTTTGTTGACCATCAACGATTAGTATACCTCAAATGCCACGGAAGGAGACAAACGATGACTTTCTTATACTGTGTTAATGAAATGGTGTTGTGTTTAAAATATTTTAAAATAATGAACTATCCTTTTCACTTGTAACAATAGTATTACCCCAGATATGCAAAGTATAAGTTGACAAAAGTAATGAACCGCTTCTGAAATATCTGTAAACTCAGTTTATTTCGAAAGCGCTGTACTTATAAAGCATTATTCGATGTAATATAATTTCTTCAATAATAATGGTTATTTTTTAACTGCTAGGCGAATTCAATATCTTGAAACATTAAAATGTATTAAAAATCCGCTCGTGAGTTTAACAATTACACTTGCACAAAATCATGCCAGGTATGAAGTCAATCTTTATCAAATTATTCCAACATGTATTGAAGTCTCAAATAACATTCCTAGAAATGTTGCCTCTCTCATAATGTCGGTTGGACAGTTTCAGGTATCAGCCGATGTATGCAATTGAATCATAATCATATAACCTATGTTTCTAAAAAGCATGCATCGCTAACCCTGATTGTTGTAGTCACAGTAGCTTTTTTGTCACTCAAAATTGTAGCTATTATCCTTTCCATACTATTCCACACAAACCTCTTCACTGAATACTGTTTCTCCAATTGTACATACAACCTTAATGTTTACAATGGAGTTAATATAACGTTTTTATACTTGTCACTGCGTTTATCGTTAGCTAGATCGATCAAGCTATGTACAACTCGTGATACGGCATCGAAAAAAATCTACAACAATCTACAATAATATTGTTTTAACAGAATGATGGTGCATGTATAAACCTATTGGGTTTCTCCCAGAAATCGGGTCATTTTTAAAAAGACAACGCATATTCAAGATATTTTGCATTACAACCCCGTGACTAATTGACTTTGTAGAAATAATACGGGAGTGATATTTCCATGGTAACTGGGTAAAAAGCGCCAACTTGCTGGGAGGTGTATTTTCGTGTTATTTTCGATATATCCCTGTCTATGTAGATAACGAAACAATCTAACTTTAATAAATGCAATGTCGGATCATCTATCCATCTGAAAAAGCCGAAAATATAAAAAGTGTGGAACGAACAAAGTAAAAATAACTGCAAAGTTGACGCATTTAGCGTCAATTGCGAACAAACGGCCCGATATATATTTTTTTAAAAGCGCTATGGATTCTTCAACCAATTTAAAGCAATTTTATCCCAAAAAAAGGGGGGGTCACCAATTTTCTTTTCCTGCCACCGAAACTATTTTGAATTGAGAAAAACATGAGAAACAACGACGTAAAATACAAGATTGGAGTGACGTAACGAAACGTTACTGACGTTTCTTGTTAAAATGAATTACTAGCGTTGTTGTTTTATTATGCAGAAGTCATTTTAGATCGATCCTTCAATGGTTAATATACTTTGTAGTCGATACTTGAATCTTAAATTTGAATGGACACCGTATTTTAATAAAATGATAACAATTGGACGGTGTTACATGTACAAACCAGTTGGACCCCATTTTTAAATGTTACATTTATAAATACTATACAGAAAACATTTAACGTAAACTAAAGAAGAAATATCATTTAACTTTCCGCATTTAGCCCATCGTAAATACAGTATCTTCAATATAAGAATGGGCGCGGATGCACAGGATAACAGTGTGCATGGCGGGATTTCGGTCGAGTGATGCTTATGAGTATGAACGTTTTATATTGAGTACTTACCTAAACTTTGATACAATTTTTATAAATTGCTCTTACTTACAAAATCGACCCAGCCAATGCTGGCTAAAAAGATACCTAGTTGTGTAGAGATATATGAATTGGACAACAATAAACGTCTTGATACAGTAGCACGCAAGAAAAGATTGTAAACGCGAACAACATTATCAATACCAGACGAGCAATTCAATCGGGTTACTTGCGATATAATTACAGTTTAGATATCTTTATCATACATGTACTTAGAGACAAATCTCTGTATCGAAACAGCATTGAAGCCATTACTTTTATTATAATGAAATGGTCTTTTTATACGGAACAGTCCAGAAAATACTGAAAATCCGGATATAAAACTACGCTGTTTTTTTTTGCAAAAACAAAATGAAAACAGCGGTATGTGCTTTAAAGTAAATAATTTTTTTTTAATTGTCTTCGCTCGTTCATTGATTATATGTGTCTGTAGTTTCCTTTCAGTGGAGACGTAATGGCACAGGCGGGCGCGTTCGCCTCAGGATCGGAGGGTCCTCGTTTGATCCCCGCCAGTGCCGCGGCGGTTGTGTCCATAGGCAAGACACAAATGTTTGCACATTGTCCTACTCTCTTCGTGTTTGATTTCATCTGGAATGAGTTTCCAGAGCAATTATCTAAGTTGTAAGAACTTGTTTTGCAATCGAGAATAAATAAATTAGTATCAATTAATAGTTTCCCTTGAGTTTCCATAGGAACTGTATCGTTAATTTCCAAATGCCAGTAGTTGCGTTTGCTGTCAAGAATTTATTAAAAAGATATACGCCTCTTTTTAAGAACCTAACCCAAAAATAAAGGGAAATAGATTATTGATAGTGTGATTGGGCAAAGTCGGACGAGCTATATTCAATAAAACATCACTTTCACCGCACGTTTCCCCGACGTCAAAATGCGGGTATGAATTAAAAGATATTGAGCCGACTGGAGTGGTCTTTATTAAGTACAAGACATGTATTATCCAATAAAAGGACTGTAATGCGAATATAATTACCAAGGGAAAAAGATCTGAGGTAAATAGTTTGGGTTACTGCTGAATACACCCTGAAACCCCGTGTCCGCTTGATAACTCTTTTGTATAAAGTGTCGTATCAATGCCCTCTCCATGCAGATATATAAAGCATATTTTGCTAGCATGTATCTGATTATCTCAGCAAATTAAGTACATGTGCACTGAAGTTTGCGAAAAACTGTCATCTTTAAATTACTAATATAAATTTCTAGAAACTAATTTATTAGTGTAAATTAGTGTTATCTTCAAAATGCATGCCTTGGAGTTGTTGCGATGTCCGCTGAGTGGTATGAGGCGTTCGAAATTTGCATTGCTAGCCAATGCCGCCGTACGTACATGTACGGGTCCGAATTCTGCCTTCTAATGTTGTTCGTGTATTTATAGGTAAGCGCACCATGAAGCCCACAATACTATACAGCTCCTGGCCAGTATAACCGCAAATCGTACACTTTTTGCGACACTCGCAAATATTATCATACATGTACTAAACACTATAATATAGAGTAGTCTGTCTGTCAAAACAAAATCAATTAATCTTCCTAAGAATGAATTTGTTTGCTTTTTCAAGTATAATGTAAAAGGTATTTGTTCATTAATCTAATCGAAGACGATTCAAGTGTTTTTAAACCAGAAGCTTTTTACTTCTTAATTTGATATTATATGGGTACGCAATTTTCTTTTTTGTACACGATATAAAGCAATATTTGCAGAGAGAAGATAACTTGAAGTCTGTGAAGCTTCTTTAATATGACGAAAACGTAATATTTTTTTAAAACATGCACGTTTGTTTGGCGGATAACAGTAAATTGTTACCTTGGTCACTTCGAATAATCGATCTTAAATGAAATCTGCATGATGAAGCAACATCGCTAGTAATTTAATTTTACATGAAACGTCAGAAAACGTCAGTAACGTCTCATTTCGTAACGCCAATCTTGTATTTTACGTCATTGTTTCTCATGTTTTTCCCACTTCAAAATAGTTTCGGTGGCAGAAAAAGAAAAATGGTGCCACCCTTTTTTATTTGATAAAATTGCTTTAAATTGATTTAAGAATCTATAGCGCTTTTAGAAAAAGAATACGTCTGGTCGTTTTTTCGCAATTTGCAGTTATTTTTGCTTTGAAAATTATCGCCCCTACAGGGTCCATTCCACGCATTTTCATATCTTTTGTAAAAATATTATATATTTTTATTTTATGTTTTTCAGTGGTTTATCGAAATATAACGGTGGATTATATTCCGAAAAACTCACTGTCCACGCAGTGAAAATTATCAAAATCTGCTACCCGGATTAACGTCGAAACCATATAACGATGACGTTTCCTGCGATTTTCGACATTTTATTGAAACAAACTCAACGATAGAAGATTTTGAGTTTAATATAAATAGAAAAATTGTTGGTACGATGTCACATCACGATAATTTCACTGGTTAGCACCAAAAGTAGTTATTTTCGTGAAAATATCACTTTTGGTGCCCACTCGGTGAAATTATAACGTGATCTTACATAGAAACCAACAAATTAAAATCAATTTATTTTTTAAGATGGATAGATGATTCGACATTGCATTTATGAAGTTAGATTGTTTCGTTATCTACATGTACATAGACAGAGGTTTATCGAAAATATCACGAACATTGACGAAAATACACCTCACCGCCAGGTGGCGCTTTAAACTCAGTTTCCATGGAAATATCTCTTCACCGTATTATTTCTACAAAGTCAATTAGTCACGGGGTTGTCATGCAAATATCTTTAATCTGCGTTGCCTTTTTTAAAAATGACCCGATTTCTGGGGGAAACCCGTGAGCTACTTTGAGTAACTCAAATGTATATACTTGATTAATGGTTCTTTTTTTGTATAACAACAAATGTATTGTGAACAAGACTGAACAAATCTGATGTAAAAGAGTACGTAAAATGTAATTGGACACAACCTTCATTAAATAGTATTTTCAAATGTTTATTCTCTAGCTAATTGGCTAAATGATTTATATTGCATAACTGTTTTTAAAGATCTTTAAGATTTGATTAGGTCGATTTTCGATATGAGTGTCCCATGTGATGTCTTTCTGTTGACAACGGTTTGTTCCAAACAAGCCGAGGCTTAAATAATTTCTTTATCTCACAATATCTTCCTCTCTTCCAATTTGAAATGATATCTCTTTCTCAATGTATGTTGTCAGGGTTTTTTCGTTTGCAATTAAGTCATCAACAGTGTTTCGAACCGATCTATGTAGAGTGTTGGCTGTGCTGTTTTTGTTCTACTAATCATGATAAATTTTAATGAAAATAATCAGGAGCGAAATTTTGAGGAATGTGGCAAGACACTTTGTTTTCAGAAAAGTTTAACTATGAATGTGATTGACCAAATAAGGAGGTGTTTATTGGCCATCAATAAAAGGCTGGATTGCTGTGTTGTCTCTGAATGGGGAATAGGCCTATTTAAGAACTGTTGTTCATGTTCACCAACAGCTGTTTTGCTGTTAGTGGTCGTGATTGTCTGATGACTGAACGTGTGAATTTGTAGCTTTTTATGCTCAAACTACATGATATTGCATATTATATATATAGACCTGTTATCCAAACAAATTTCAACAAAAACATCATTGCTTAGTGGTGATAATTATTATCATAATAATGAGTATCTTTTATTTCTCTAATAAAGATATAAATAATAATAATAAGAATAATAAATGTAATAAACAACTTTCGGTTTCTGATTGACATATGGTAAATTTTATATGAAATAAAAGAAAACAGAACAATACATCTTGCTCTGATCATCAAAAGCTAACAATTTACACGTTCAGTTACCAGACAATCACGAAGACCAGCTAGTGTAACATTCGTCACTTTGTACGACACGAGCCTATACTTAAAGCTTGTGCGACTGAATTAAGAATGTGACCCTGTATGTATATAATAATAATAATAATAATAATAATAATAATAATAATAATTATAATAATAATAATAATGATATTATTAATAATAATGATAAACCATCGAAATAGTCAAGCTGAATGATATTTTATTGTAAAGACATAAAAGTTTACACAATACAAAACAAACACTTTTTTCAAACTCTTTGCCAGGAAACAAATCACCGAATGCACAAATAACCATACATACAGTGATTCTCACTCAGAAAAACATATTCCCCAGTAATAAGAAAAAGGTCAGTGTACATGATACAATTCAATTATTTAAATACACAAGGCAATTCCAGCGAGTAGTTATCTTAATTTCACTCTCAGTAAAAGCGCGAGCTTTTAAGGAATATTCTTTTACAAAGATGCATTAGTGAAATCTCACCTTTAGATAACACTAAGTAACTTGCATAAACTTGCAAATATATGCATGTTCCCTCTAAAAAATTATGTGAAATCAATTGAAATGTCCATAAAAATGTTTACAAGAGGCACTACAACGTGTAAACATACAGCGAAAATAGTTCCTCCCCTTTGAACGTCATGTTTTTGTTAAATATGTACATGGTTACTTACAGACAATCAATTAGCTTTTATTTCTACGTATACTTTAAAATAAAAATAGAGATTAATGTTTTATACCAATAATCTTAAAGAGAGCTGTATAAAGACCGTCCATGTTAAATTTGGTTGGAATTAGAACAATTGTTTAAGAGAAGAAAATGTTTAAAACACAACGGACTTCGCAAAGCAAATGCGTCTTTCATTTCAGTTCAATTATGGAATGCGAGTTTATTAACGTCAATTTCTTCGGACTACATAAGCAAGAAATTATGAAAACACATTTCATGCAATTTTCCAAGCATTTTGTGTTTTAAGGCCTGTATCCGTAAGATTTGCATTCGACACTCGTTAGGAGTTAAGAGTTCAACATTTACAAGGCAATACCGAAAAATGACATATTTTCTGTGTGTAATTAATCAAACTTCTGCACGTTACTATGTGATGTATGTGTTTTCTCCCATGTTGTCATTCACTACGTTTTAAGTAGCACATGTTTCATTTGAATTAAAATCATAATGCATTTCCTTTATCATATAAGTTTTATATCCTTGCCAAAATATTCGAGTACTATACATTTGATTGAAAGGTTGTCATGTTCACAAGTTCTGAGTTACATTTTTCATCACTTCGAAGAAACCAATGTTTCCATTGCCTTGCTCTCTTAATCTTGTTTCTGTTCCCTGCAAAATAGCAAAACTGAAGATAATGAAAAAGATCAATAGAACAGTTCTTGCCTTTTTTTCATAAAAGGTGAGGTTAAATGCTGAGATGGTTTAACAGTCTTCTTAAAGCTAAATCTACAATAGTTATGTCTTACAAAGTAACATTAGCACTTACCTCATTAAAACAATATGTCCGTTAGTCATATGTGATTCTCTTAATTTTCAAATGTAAACTACACATTACGTTTTGATGTTCAGACAGCTTTTAGATTGATCAGAGAATATTTTATATGCCTACTCTATTTTATGTACCAGAACGTGCTTTGTTGTACAATGTTCCTTTTTCGAGATATTGAGAAAACAAAATGGTCCTTTTTCTGTTATAACTTTAATTTCGGGGTTGTGCGTACTAGAATTCATTTTTTGAATAAGGGTATAATAGTTTGACAGTACATATTAATAATTGTCATATCTGAACGTACAGAAAAACGATGAAGACCTCTTTATAATATGTGAAGACCTGTGCTAACATATGTCGTCAATTCATATATCTGGAATATTCTATGCACAATTGTAATATATTTTCATCTCAACCTTTGATATTAAATCTGTCAGTATGTATGTTTTATTTTTTATGAGTTAAATAAAATCTTATGGAATTATGTGCTCAAAACTGCTTTGCCAAATTGGTATATATGTGTTATGTTTTAGAACTTGTTGAGATATCGCACGAATAAATCTTATCTTATCTTATCTTATCTTAACCTACACTAGTCTTATCTTATCTGTTAACTGTGCACATTTGTACGTAGCAATAAACAAGTCATTCAATGCTATATAGGTGTTAAAATATTTTGTCCGAATAGTATAAGAACATATGCCTGCTGTATCTGGTATAACCAGTCTGCCTTATAGACTTTTATGAATCTGAGATTTAGTATCATTAAATTTAAAGACGTCATAAAAATGACGCAAAGCGCGGACATTTCCACATGTAGATACATATGTATGAACAAAGCTCAACATATAAATATAAGCCAAAAGGAAAATGTCGATCATCAAATACACAAAATAATATATCTGTTAACGCTTTAATATATGTTTTAAAGTTATTGTAATTCAAATATAAAGTGAGCATTATATTTATTTGTAGGTACCTGCATTCGATATTTGATAAATTCGTTGGTAAAAAGTACATATGTATATGTTTGTGCTTTAAGTATTCGACATATAACCGCCAAATATTCGGCTATGACAATAAATAAAAAGATTTATCATATCTCACCAATAATGAAGTTGTTATGGAGAACAAATGGTTGTGTTGCTTTTCGTTCTTTCTCATTGAGTTTATACCATTTCCCGTCCGCATATTTATCCTGTGGAAGGAAGTACACAGACAGTCCACCATATCTGCAAATTTTGAATATTTTCAGCTGTATAGAATTACGGAAACGTATATTGACCCCCTTTATATATATCAATTAAGTTAATAAAAAACATTCTTTTTCTATTTTG
>JAUMHA010384773.1:0-12426 GCA_032359765.1 Saxidomus gigantea
CATGTACAATTATTTTTCTATGCATTATGAAGAAAGTTAAAAAGACCTGGGTGGTCATTTTGTCAATTCACTGAGATATCAACATAATACACATACTTTTCTTCGTGTTCCAAACACTTTCTGTTCATTTTAACCTACCAATCTTCATTATTTAGTGTCTTGCATAAGGTAATGTACTTGCCATTGAAATAAATGTCATTTGATTTTCGCTTAGTAGTGGACCTTTAAGAATGTCACTTAAAAGTTCCTTATACAATATCTATCTTGTTAAATGACAAACTTGATTTCTTACCAGCAACGTTAATTGTAATGGTAAACGGGATGGTGATCGACAAAGTGGGTGTCTGGATCGGAATGAACGACTTGAATAGCAACCAACGATTTACCTGGCAGGACAGTTCACGATTACAATACACCAACTGGGATAAAAATGAACCACAGCGAAGCGGAGTAAGTCTTTTCTTTTAAGCATTTAATTAGGAATGTAAAAATCAACATATTTGAAACCTATTTGTATCTAATATAAAATGACAAATGTTTGCGTATGTGACGAAAGTATGTTGTTGCATTTGTGACGTTTTTTATGATACATATGACCATCACCATTCTAACGTAAGCAACAATAAATTTAACATTTGTGCAATTCTTCAGCACATATTGTAAATTTGATTCCCTTGAGACTCTTCTAAGCATTAAATAAACAGCTGATGAAAAACCTGCTCGCCAACAGGTCTTAATAAAAAAAAATCAGTTTCTTTAAAATCGTCTTTAATGCCTATAAATTAAAAGGAGAGAACAATGTTAACTGACAAATGGATAAACGCTATAGAAACATAACTAGTTCATGAGCATAAACACCACAAAATGACATAAAGATTTGGAAGTGCGTTTTTAAGTGAAATCTAGAAATTCGTACATCTTTTCGTAGATCTTGATTTTGGGCCTCACTTTGATATACAAAAAAGGTACAAGATCTGAATGCGTATTGAGGCAGAAGTTTATTTTTTCCAAATGTTTACCGAAATCGAGCAGCTTAAAGATTTGTGTTATGAAACAAAGTAACAGTGTCTCAAACTGTTGGTATTCTTACGTTCAGGGAAATTGTGTTGAGATGTATACAGACGTGCGTCGTGCGGGGAAGTGGCATAACATTAAATGCGGAGATAGCCGGCCATATGTGTGCGAGGTTAACAAAGGTAATGACATAAAAGTTATATTTATATGATTACTTTTCAAATACATGAAACGTACTTCTTTGTTTGGTATAAAAATCTTTATTTAAACTTTTTAATGTGCACTTCTTATAGCTTATAGTTATTGTATATACCCACAAGTTTAAATCAAATGGTAAAAATAATAATAATAAAAAGAGGAAGAAACGTAATAATGGTAATAGAAATTTACTTAAGTTTACTAGGTTAATAAGGTCTGAGCCTTTTAATCCTTTTAGTCAACATTTCTCTCATAATGATGTTAAACTTTAATTTATTGTCTAAAAGGAGAAATTTGGGTAGGAGTTACCACTCTCCTAATTCCAAAACGATTTCAACTTTGCGTTCCAAATGAAGGGTCGAGCTGTGGCACATTCTGTCTGATAATAGAGATAATAAACTTAAGTCAACGGGAAAATGATATAATATATTCTTTTCAGTTTAACCATAACTTAGAGTCCTATGATCACTTTTGATGTAAAGCAAAACGGGTAGCTCTTATATTTTTACTAAGAGAGAATGGCTTACAAGCGGAATCGACTGTTACTGTTTGAAAACCATTCTAAACATGCTATAAAAATAGTGCAGTATTATTTTCAATGACGTTGCAAATAATCGGAAACGCTTTCCGACGACATTTTTCGTTAACAAGCGAAAAATACATGAAAGGAAGATACGTGCTAACATTGTTTTAGAGTGAATAGAAACATAATTTTTTTGTTATCCATATGAGTATTTAAAGTGATCATGGGACTTTGTCAAAGGACTCTTGATTGTCTTATAATAATCTTATCATTATTTACACGAAAACTATACATGTACATTGTATATCAAAAGTATCACTGGTTTAATACTCCTTATAAATGGCAACGTACTCTAAAATACTGAGAACATACATAATTTCAGATGTTTCATTTTTACTTGCAGATAAATCCATTCCTGTAACGACACCAGATCCTCGTGCTTCTGGTTGCACTCTCCCTGGCTATCAGGCAAACAGTTTTGACTGTTATAAAGTGCAAGCCACTAACATGTCATGGCAGGACGCAACTAAAGCCTGTTACAAGGATGGTACACAGCTGACGTCTATTATAACACTATATGAACAGGCCTTCATTGATACAATATCAGTTGTTTTTTCCTCACCCGTGTGGATAGGCCTAGCCGACATAAAAGTAATTGCATATACTATATCAGAATTTAAATATGTTTGTAACCGCTTTTACTTCAAGCACAGTCATGATTGTGCCAATTTATACACGCCTTATGTTAGAACATACACACCTTATGTTAGTAAATTTTAAATTAGGTTTTAATCTACATAGACATACATAAATGTTTTGTTATGTGTCCCACTAATAGCAGAAATCACCTTTTTATATATTTTTATACTGCTTTGTCTAAGTAACATAGTCAAATTGTGGCTACTCTATGTCTTTTATTATTCTCCCACCAAGGCGGAAGGGATATGGTAATGGGCGCCGTCTGTATGAGCTTCACACTTTTGTCTGGAGCATAACTATGAAACTATTCAAAGGAATTAATTTAAACCTTGACAGACACACAGAGGATAGAGAAAGTGCAGTGTAAAAGGACCTTAACTCTAGCTTGTCCTATTTTGAATTATCTCTCTTTATTGAATTGTCTTGTACGGGCCATAACTACTAAAGTAATAAACCAAATCGATTCAAATCGCATACACTTACAGAAGGCATTAAGACGCAGTGCAGTGTCTAAGAAACATTACCATACATAACTCTATCTTTGAGTTATTTTCTTTTATTGATTTTTCATATTACAATTTTGTCCAGAACATAACTCCGAAAGTATCCGCGAGAATTTGTTAAAACTTTACACACATAAGAGGATATTGAGAGAAAGTGCAGTGCCCTTTATTACTTTTTCTTGTCAGGGCCATATCTCCTTCAGTCATAGAGGACAATAAGAAGCAGTGCAATTTCAAAGAACCGTAACTCAAACTTACCCAGGTTTTGAGTTATCTTCTTTTATTGATTTTTTTTGCATAAAACGTTTGTGCAAAATATACAATTTCAGATTTTTAGAGTAGAAGTGCGAAATTAACACAGATTAAGCGCAGGTGAATAACCCTCAACACGTTATAATTACTAATATTTTATTAGATTAGAATCTATACCATATCCATTCCTCTCACCTAAAATTTCTTGGTCATAGAAAGAGCACTCGGCGGGGGATGGCCATATCTAACATGGCTCTTGTTTTATAGGTCACGGGAACCTATAACTGGCAAGACAGTAACAAAGTCGTTTACACGAACTGGGGACAAAATGAACCTACGTACACAGCAAGTGGGACAGGTAGATGTGTAGTGTCTGACCATGGTGTCTGGCGTGATACAGACTGCTCGAAAACTTACCCATCAATTTGCAAGAAGCCATTTTGTAAGTCTACCTCGTTTGAAAAATCAATACTATTATGGTTACTTGCGGTCTTGAAAAAAACTGTACTTTTTATTTGACGACAAGTTGCATATGTAATATTAATCATTTAGCAACAGACTGTCCCAGTCCAACAAATCATTTTAATGCAACTTTAATCATTTAATACTGTCCCATTCCAACAAATCATTTTAATGTAACATTTATCTTCTTTACAGTCAGTCCTCCTTCAGTAACACCGAACCCAGGAGGTTATTGTAAAGATCTCACGTGGAAACAGTTCGATAACTTCTGTTACTTCGTAAATCTCAGCGTAAGTTCAACTCAATTTATTCTTTAACTATTTTGCCTCAGCTTAATGTTACATAGACACTTTTGTCACAACTTTAATATCACCAGAGATGTTCAATATGCGTTTGTATAGCAAAGAGATGATTGTCTAAAATGAAACAAACTAAAACATCTTATTATTCTAATATCTAATGTTTGTGACAAGACAAGTGCAACAGTTTCACAAGCGTCGGTATAATGGCACCGAAAAACGACTTCCTTTTCTTCCTAAGTCACGAAGCTCCTTGATATCAGTACAATCATAGTTAGGCAGACAAATGTTGAAGTTCCTTGATATCAGTACAATCATAGTTAGGCAGACAAATGTTGAAGTTCCTTGATATCAGTACAATCATAGTTAGGCAGACAAATGTTGTAGTTACTTTCGTGTTATAAAGTGTGTGAATTATTTTGGTTTAAAGAATATATTCGCAATGCTAACATCCTGATCATGACCATTCAGATATCTTCTAAGTACTCACCTATGCCTACTTCCCCTTAAATTATTTTATTAATATAATCACATTCTGTTCTGGTTATTGATGTTCAAGTAATTAATAAATTACGTCATCTAACGTCAGGCAATTGTACAAAAGATACAATCATCCGCGTATGTTCTAGTAAGCTCAATAGTTACTACAGACTATTTTTGTTCTATTTCTATGTTATACAGTTTAACGTATGTTATTTCATTCTCATATACATGTAGTTATTTTATTTCAGCCAACATTCTCATATAGTCATGATTGTTATTTCAGCCAACATTCTCATATAGTCAAGCAGAGAGGGACTGCGTAAGCAGGGGCATGAATTTGTCTAGTATAGTAGGCAAGCTCGAAGAGAACGCTATACTAAGCATGGTAGATAGAGACCCTGCAAAGTCTGTCAATATTTGGATAGGATTTAGAAAGAATGGTAAAGTTAATTCATTTGAAGCTCATACAGTATGCTCATGGTAAGAAAAAGTGATCAACCAGTGTCCGTCGTGCTTCGTCGACATTTGCCTCAAATGATACACCGTATCCTCCAAAACAAATGCTGGAGCAATCGTGTTGGCACTTCTTAGCAATCAGATTTATCTCGGACAGATTCTTTCAAATGATGATGATCATTGAAGACCTCACGTGGCATTGATCCAAAATACGATAAGGTTTTTCAGAAATATCTTACAGCAGGTTTTGCCATTCTCATTCATGTCCATGTATGCCTGTAAAATGAATGTATACAATTCGTCTGTGCATATTAGATGCGACGATTTCTAACACGAGATGATGTTTTATCAAATATAACAACATAAAGTGCTATGGAAAAATAATTTATGTGTTTCTATGCTTTATGGAATGATAATGAACACACGATTAAACCATCTAATTTACCTTTGGTATGTATTTATTTAGAAAGAACGAGATAAAATAGAATTTTTAAAAGTTCTAAGTAAGTAGATCCGACAATTTTGAATAGTCTCTTAATGAAATAACGAGCTCGACGTACGGAACTGCTGTTTTCCATGCTGGCATTGCTGACATCGAATGGGATGTATTTATACACTTGTACATATTATGTACACAGACAGTAACTTTATTTCGTGTATACAAATGTTTGTATTTTAAATAAAGGTATCTGTTACAGTCTGTATATTTTTACTTAAATATTTAAAAATGCACTTGAACAAAAGGATGAATTGAAACACAGTTCTGTTCGTTACTTTTAAGCAAATCGCTTGTTATGAAATACAATGATGAATTTTATTAATCCTATGTCTGACCATTTGTTATGCAAACAGGGGGTTTCTTTTCATGGTCGGATGGTGCACCGGTCCGTTACATCAACTGGAAATCTTCGCCATCAGGAAATGATTGTGTCATGATGCGTCATATTGACGGATATTGGCAAGATTCTTCTTGCAATTCAAAGAAAGGTTACGTCTGTAAAGTAGCAAAACGTATGTTATAATTTGTTTATTATTATAATTACATTGTATTAAAAAAGGGTTTTAAATCCCTACTTACTTGCGTCAATTTCTCTTTGTTTTAATTCATCCCTATTTTATATTTTGTATCAATTGCAAAACTTGACCAATATACAATGTAAGCGGTCACTGCAAAAACTTTTAGAAACAAAAATAAATATAGTTCTTTCAAACGTATTGGGGTAGACATATAATTTCAACGTATCTTAGACTGATACTAAAAACTTAAATTTTAAGATATGGAATTAGTTTATATCGATGATAATCAAATTTTTAAATTTAATATACACTGACAATGTCATTTTTGTTTTAAATTTCAGTAATTTAAGGCCACAGAAATTTAAAAATCAAAAGATTAAAAACTTGTTTGAAATTGTATTGATATATTTCCTAGAATAAAAAGTTTTAGATTTCTAAATTCATGACCCAAAACTATATAGAGTGTGTATTTTCGTTGCACAATTAGAACTTTGTTTGCAAAATAAAAGTCATGCAAAATGTACAATAGCTTAGAGTGTTTTCATTCTGCACAGTAGTTATGTACAGATTTATAGATTTCCTACTACAGGCCAAGATAAACGACTTCTAAAGATAGATAGCAAGTTTCTATTTATTTGAAAAAAGGGAATCTTTCATAGAAATGGTTGAATTATTATACAACAGATGTCGTCATCTAAGAATAACGATGAAACTTTGCTTTGTGAGTTATACATGTGTTTGCGCATTTGCTTTATCTGTTTCTTTTCTTTCGTTAAGTACCTGCAACAACACCACCATCAACAACAACAACCGTTACTACTCCTACAACTACACGACTGTCATCGTCGACTTCAGCGGCATCTTCACAATCATCATCCTCATCAACTTCCTCGTCACCAAATAAAATACCTTCAACCTCATCTTCAACTAATCCTACGGTGGTACAATCTATTTCGCCTGGTCAGTCGTCAGGAAGCAGTATGAGTCCCAATACACAAAAGAAACCAGGATCGCTTCCTTCAGTAATAATTGCGAAAGCAGGGAACTCACAAAGCCAAAAGCAGAAATCAAATGGTAATCTTCGAAAATGTAAAGTCATTCATTTGAAATTCGTTGCTGCTTGTCTATAACATGAAATTTCCACCTAACAAGTACGAGTTACCTTATTACATGGTTTTATTTCATTTCGAGGTTCTACTGCTTAATCTGGAGTAAATAACACCTTGCATAAGTAAAAAACTAAAGTCTCGAGCCTTACATTGTTTAATACATGAAATGCTCTTGTTTCAAGTTCGCCTTGACTTTTCAGGAGATCTTAGCGCCGGTCAGGTTGGTGGAGTTGTTGTGGGGGTTTTGCTTCTTTTGATAATCATCTGTGCTGCCCTTCTGCTAGTAAAACGACGCAGTGGTGGGCAGTTATTCTCATTCCAACGTTTGAGGGGAGGAGGAGCTTCCGGCTTCAATAATGCAGCCTATGACAAGGGAATGGATAGCGTACATATAAACGGAACCAGTGGAAACAAAATAAAAAACGGCATAAACGGGGGTTTGTCAAATGGAAATAGTGTTGGGTTTGCTGACTTTTCGGATACTGACTAATTTCATCAGATCATATACATGTTGCATTTATCGTTAAACATTTGATCGGGACTGTGCAATAGGTCTGCAACAACCTAAAATTAGTTGTTAACCATTTAATACGGCTTACAAATGGTCTTCTATTTCAGTGTTATTGTATGTGCGTATATACTCTCTCAATCTTTTTGAGATGCATTACACTTATAGGTTTAAGAAACTTTTCTCCTTCGACCTATCCCTCATCATATGTTCTTACTCTTAGTTAAAAATCACCTCCTCATAGAGGACTGTAGTATTCATTTTGATAATAATTGTTTAGAATGTTATGAAAAGTGAGAATTGGAAAGAGCAACTGTTTACTGAAAGAGAAATCCCGTCTTCATATTGGAAGCTATTAGAGAAGTCGCCTAACAAAACTTGTCAAAAAAGGCATTTCTCTATTTCCCCTCAACTGATTATAAAACTGTAATGAGCAGGTCAAACTTGTCTATCAGTAGAGAAAATAAACAAAAATCAAAGCTCTAGCCTAGAAACAACAAAATAGCAAAAACATCACATTTAGGAGTGGGGATTAAGCCTGGTTAAAAAGTGACCTCATATTGTAGTTCAATCAGCAACTAAAGTAGTCACAGATAGTGAAATGGTCTCGATTATTTATAATAACTTGTGAATGATTTTACTACCCGCAGTTTAATCATAATGTTTTTAAAACAAGGTCGACTTCTAGAATAACTTACTTGTCAGGAGCAGAAGTTTTTTCTATTCTACTAATAACGCTGCAGTAGTACAGGGTAACCCGATGTCATCTCTTCAAGAGACCTGCACTTTTACGGGAAAGTCCTAGTTTAGACTAATTTATATGAAATACCATAGTTGTCTTACTACATCATTTTATATTTTATAAGCAGTAGGTTGTTTTACATGCGGTGGTTATTTAACCATAAGCGGTAGATATTTCCTTCTCTGCAGTAGAAAATTAATTATATAGAGTCTACTGTAGTATTCTCACTATACAGATATTTTGTACTGCTCATTCTTTGTGGGATGCAGGAGAACTCTTCTCATATGTGGCAGTTCTGTCCTTGTATGCGTGTGGTACATTTTCTGTAGATTGGTCAATGTCTATTGTGGATTATTGGTTATATAGATTTTTGAACGGCTATTATCTCGTACGGTCTCGTATAGCCTGTTTAAAATTACATTAATCCTCACCGGACACCTTCGTATTACGGAACTCCTATACATATCTTCGGAGAAATCAGGTCCGAAAGGTTGTCTTCTTTTGAAAGTTAGCAAAAAGACCGCTGTAGTGTTTTTGTAGGCGTTTTTGTTTATTCAAAATCGCATAAGGAGAGTCGGACAAAAAACGGATAGAAATAGATAAAATAGGTCAATCGGAAAGCCATTCTATTGTGGGAGTTATTCGAACAGTTGATACGGGCATTTGGTTTCGTTTGGAGCAGTATCATCGTCATTTAAACAAATCCACCGCATTCACAGAAATATCCACTTCATATAATTATTATTGAGTCTAATGTATACGTTGAAATTACTATGACATAAATGCATATCATGAAACCACAGGCACCTTTTATATCGTGAGAATCGGCGCGTATATAAATAAATGAACATCAAATATGGAGACTACTATTGCATTACGTTATAGACATCACATCAAGTGTTGTTTAGAACACTATATAGCCATTGATAAATCTACGGCATAAAACGTTATAGTACATATTTCGACAATAACAACACGTAGTGGAAGAACTCTGCTACATATCACATCGAATTTACATCTATAAAGAAAAATACAACGTGTAATGAAATATTTAATGTTGTACCGAACATTTCTACAGCATATAATGAAGTATGTGTCTTGTAGCAGCAAAAAGGGCACTGTAAAACAATAGTGGCGTTCAATAGATTTTTGACTGCTCTGGATACAATATCAAAGAGAAAACAATGCCGATTTTCTGTTAAAATTTATAATTCCGCGTAAAATTGACTGTTGAGAGAATTTGATGACTATGTAAATTGCAGAATCCATTCAGGACTAATCTATGATTAAATCAGTGTCATGCTGTTATCGGGTTCTTTATATGGGTCAAACATGACCTATTTGATATATATCAACTCTGTATGTATATACATGTACTTTTAACATTCACCTTCATACTTAAAATATTATTGCTTTAATGTTATGACATGTTCCTTTTGTAAAATTTATGTAAAAATAGCTCTAAAATAAAGTTGTTTTATCTGACGTTCGGTTTTTTGTTACTTGTCAGCTGCTTGACTATTTAAATGTACTAATTTCACGTCAAGAAGACACATCTTACTTTACGATTAGATATTTTAAGCAAAGGGTGACATATCCCAAACCAAGTTCCCGATATAGATCCCCACGCATCGCTGACAAAAGAAACATTCTGTGTGATTGATAAGAACTATATTGAAGTCGAAATCTTATACACCGAAAAGGATATAGTTATAGCTTTAAATCCTGTACAATAACATCTATACATGTACGGGCACCGTGATTTGGTTACATGTATTACCCGTTTGTTGTCTTATACTATGTTATAAACTGGCAAAGTCCTCTTTTTATATAAATAACTTATACAAATATACCATGGACACTTCTTTAGATATCGAATCAAAATGAATAACAAACTTCTAAAAACAAGCTTCATTTATTAGAAGAGCGGTTAAGACGTGTGTCTGAAAGGTTCATCAGTCACAATAGATGGTCTAACGTGACAGACACAGTGAAATATCCAAAAACGTGGCCTGTGCGTCATCAATCAGCTTGTTTGCTAATTGATACATCATTTGAAGTCATAACTGTAGGACGTTATGTTTGCTAAGAACTGCTAAATATTGGTCTGTAGTTCTTTAATAATGTGCCAACGTTACATGTATATAAAGAAGAAGGATCCACTACTGGGCGCTTGTTATCCAATTCTGTTAGAGGCTTTAGCGCACCATATCTAGCCATATAAGTCAAGTATCTGCAGTCTTCTTGAGTACTTAATTGCTCTACTGTTCATTTATTTAAATTTAATAGATGAAACACAGTACTGGCAGTGTTGAGACCCGATTAAAATCGCCTGGGTGATCCTATGTTATTTGCACCTCATGCTTTTCTCTAAGCAAAGACGGCCATCTTGTCATCGTTCTTTCCTTATATAAGCAGTTACCCACTAAAATTATCTTAAATACAAGTTAATATTAGTGTATGTACTTGCTGTTAATTTTCATCTGATGTCTATTAGAGTTTGAAGAAAAATTAGTAAGTTTGTATAGTATGTTTCGAGTTGCATTCTTCTTCACTGGTAAAATAGTCATATATGCTTCTTTTCATTAGAGACACTTCGATCATTGCTCTTTACAAAAAAACATAATACTTACAATCTTAAATTATTATGAAAATGTGATATTTGTTCACATTCTGTAACGAACTTAACTGAATAACAATTTTAAAGTGCAACAAGATATCATGATGTTGACTGGACTGTCTTTTATCAGTAAATTGTCAGAAAATAAGTACATACTATACCGTGCTATATTTCATACTCAATTGCGAACATAGGTACACTTAAAAAGTGTCAAATAATTTTTATTGTACTTCAGTGTATTTGTTTTACTATCGAAATCTTCAATTTGAGTTCAAAATGTCACAGTTATCTATATTAAACACTTCATCCATTAGTAATAATTTCATTGCAAATGTGAGATATTTCAATTCTGAAACAGATATGTAAGTGGACGTACTTGTTATTTGACAATATCTTACTTAAAATGCCTTTATTATACAAATGAAATGTCTAAAAATTGGAGAGTGAACTTAGACAGAAAACTGACATTCTTATAGTGTTTGTGCCATTTTTAGCCCAGATGTAGATTTTTTCTTTAAGATGACAGCCGAGAAAGAACGGTCCTTTTCTACATCAGCTAGGTCTGTTCCATCATTGAACTGTCAGAGAACTAAACAGCCAAGAGTTTCTTCATATATCTAAACTTAAAAAATAGTACTTCTAGAGCATAAAAGTTATGTTACTTCAAGTATCAACTACAAGTAGTGTTTCCAGTAAACTTTAAACTTTTTAATTAAAACACTGTTACTGCTTAGAGTTTATTAAATTGTTAAATATTCGGATTGAATGATTAATGTGTTGTCTCGAGGTGTCTCCATAGTAAAATTAACACTGGCGTCCGAGGATGCTGTTGCGTGTTTCGAACCATTCGACATATTAACATCAAGATGCTTCACCCAATCAAAACCTTAATCGTGTAAATAACCCAGTGATGCCTCTGATGACACAGATCATGTTTGGTCAGCTATCAAGGTAATAAAATACAACATTTCATGTTTTATGACATCCTTCACAGGTACTTGATAACAAGTGTTTGTTGACCGATCTAACCACAGGGTCATCGAAACATATTGTTTCAAATTATTGATAATATTTATTAAATTCATCGTGCGCATTTGATTCAAAGGTTATTCATATAACGTGGACAAGGGTCGTTGCCAAAATTAATAAATGTTTAACTGATATATAATTTTTCAGGGTCTTGATTTCATTAGTTACCCTGTTTTTGAAATTTAAATTCACATCATCTATATACAGTCAAAATACAAAACTGTGAGGAATATAATCTACCGATTCAAGGACTAGCATGGTGCATATCAATACATCTAACGAATGAACATAAAACATGGAGGCCTAAAGTACAACACTATCAAAATGCTTAAAAAAATTATTTACTAAATCTGTTATTCAACAAAGTAACAGAATTTACAGAGAAAAGTAACGTTGTATATTAAGTAGACAACATACTGTTACATCACTTGGCATTCTTTTTCATCATTGAACAACATCTTACATCATCATTCTGTTCAATCACCAAGCATTCTATAACGTCAGCATTCTGT
>JAUMHA010384773.1:12526-24797 GCA_032359765.1 Saxidomus gigantea
CATTCTGTTCAATCACCAAGCATTCTATAACGTCAGCATTCTGTTCAATCACCAAGCATTCTATAAAGTGAGCATTCTGTTCAATCACCAAGCATTCTGTGATGTCAGCATTCTGTTCAATCACCAACTTGAGCATTCTGTGACGCAATTATTCTGTAATATCGTTTAATCAAGACCGTTCATCTGAACATTTAGTGATACTTGTTAATGAAAGTTAAAGATATACAACAGTAAACCTTTGTACCCTGAATTGATTGCTAAAATACCAATTATGGTGACTTGAAGGATATAATAAAGGGGAGTTGTTTTTTTTACTTAAATATATATACAACTGTCATTTACTACAGCACTGATTTTCTCTGTGTGTTTCCTTTTAAATATATTTCGAAATAAATAGAGCATATGGAACGACCCTCGTTCTTAAAGAGTAACTACAGGTAAGGTTGCTCTAGGGTCAGACTATATAAGTGTACGTATTTTTCATTCTCTACCTTGACAAACTGGACAGATTAACATACCTGCTTGGCGTGATAACTCATGGCGGATGGTGCATTACATAGGTGATGGAGGAAAAACGAATGAAGATCATTTCTTTTGTTGTGCTATGTGTCGTCTTGACAGATACCACAGGTTCGTTAACTAATAAAATAACTTTATTGCATTTGTTTTTAGATGTTCGTGTTTTATAAAGTCAGGGTTTAATTCAAAAAAACATTTCTTTTATATTGCTGCTAATGTACATATATGTTAGAATAAAGTATAAAAGGAACCCAGTCCCCGTGCTTATGAAAGTTTCTTGATCACAATCATGCTCAGCACGAATCTTTTATCTTTCAACAAAGTTGGTTTCCATAACAATAATCAGAAGTTCTATTCTTGAGCTTATGTATCTTTATATTAAACCTGACTTTGCAAATAAATATAACTTTACTTGACTTCGTATTACTTGAGTGTGATTTTGTGCTGAGACGGTGAGATTGTGCTCAAGAAACGTTTTATAAGCACGGGGCTTGGACTAAGTGAAAACCGAACAGGAAAATGAAATGATTTTTAAGAATGATCAGTGGATAAGTTAAATAGTTTAAGTAAAGGTACTCTAGAATTTAAAACAATACTCGAAAGTATTAAGACAAAGTATAGTATACAGCGTTTCGCTACGGAATAATGGTAAAATGGACAATGTTTACATCATTCGGGTACCATTCTTCAAATGTTAAGACTTTGACAAATGCACATTTAACACCTACAAATGTACGCATCAATGATATTACCCCATTGTATATTACAGAAGCTGTTAACATAGCCTTATCAAGACCTGCTACTCAAACAGACACGCTGGACTATAACGGCTATCTGTGGGAGGCGGGCTTTGCAGTAGATGGTTGTAAGCCACCATTTCCAAATAATGATTATGAGGGTTCACAATGCTGTAGCTGTAGCAATGGTGCTGGAGAGAACACGTGGACACTTGTCTTAGACCAGCAATATGTGCTAGACCGTGTTACAGTGCAGAGTCGCAGTGGTATGTGTTATTTTGGCAATGTTTTTTTACATTAAACTTATTGATTTTTCTTCTTGATTTTTAATTAAAGTGCAGTACCAGGCAACAAATATTTCTTCTATATATACTTATTGCTGATATTAGAATATGCTGATCAACGAAAAAATGCAACAGTTCATGTTTTGTTTTTCAGATATCGATTCTCAGTTATCAGGGTTCCGTTTATTTATACGTCAGGATCAATCGTCTCCAGAACTAGAGGTTTATGACAGCGCTGGTGCTCCTTATAACAGTGGATTTTTTGATATTCCCGTTGCTTCTAACACACCGGTCACTCAGGTTATAATAAAAAGAAACACTGGACCACTGACACTTTGTGAGGTGGAAGTCTTCGCTGGTACATGATATTTTAATAATGTTAAACATCCTGACGTTAGTCTTTTTAATCTTTCACAGTTGCTAATTAAGTGAGTTGTATATTCTATATATTGTTTGATAATTGAACTTTAGATAAAGCATAATTCATCGTTAACACGGTCATGTCTTTGATTTATTGTTAGGGTGTCTAATAACTTTATAATGTTCAGCTGAAGAGACTACATCAACCACAGCCACAACAACTTTGGCGCCAACAACAACAACCACGGCGGCAACAACCACAACAATGGCCCCAACAACAACATTGGCCCCAACAACAACAACAACATTGGCCCCAACAACAACATTGGCCCCAACAAAAACAACAACAACATTAGCACAACCGACGACAACAGAGTCGCAAGTAGTTAGTAAGTGTCTGTACCTGTTCTTTGACTAAGATACATATACATGTAACAGAACCGTTTCGGTTAGTTTCGGGTAGACATCGGATGCCTTTAACACGCTGTGATTGATATAACATAAAACGTAGGGAATTACGCCAGTTATATCTAAATTGTTGAAGATATTACATGTATATATACTATTTATTTTTACGTGAAATATGTTGATATATTACCCGTCTAGATTGAATATTTCCGAGCCGTTGTGTAAGGGTAATAAAACTATATATTAAAATTCTTCATTGCCAGTTCACATTTTTTCTTGTTTGGCGATTTTTGGAATGTGAATATTTTTATGTAATAATCAACTTCCTAAGGATTTGCACTGTAATTAGATGGCGTTGGGAACGTTTTCATACGCTTATCAATAAAGTGCGATAAAACGAAAGTAAAATATTCCAAAAACTCTATTCATGCAATCGTCCTTTTTGTATTGCATCTAAAGGTACTCTTGTGTCACGGTTTAAACCAGCAACGCAAGCAAACACTTTGAATTACGTATTTGACTGGTCTCCTGACAAAGCGGTAGACGGCGATTACAGGTCAGACAATCCAAACAGCGACGCCAGCTGCGCAACTACCCAACAGGCTACTGGTAATTTCTGGAGTGTTGACCTGCTTGACAAGTATGTGGTGGACAAAATTGACATCTATACACGCTCCGATGGTAATAAATTTCTCTTTGAGTTTTAATGGTGTTGACTAGTTGTAAAAGCTTATTCTAAGTAAGCACCATTTACATTAATCTGTATAGGTTTGGTGATGTTTTTCGTCGCCTAGCTTATTCACACAGCACATGGACATTTTTTTCTGGGCTGTCAAAAGGACCGTGTGATAGTTAAACTTTTTTTAAAACTATTTTGTCACTTTACTTATTTTTGATTATTTTTGTTTCTCGTTTGTTTTTTTTTTGAACGATTGTGGTTCTTTGTTGTTTGTAGTTCTTTTATCAGTCACTGTTTCAGATCACATTGTTATAATATCGTGTAATTACTGTAATAATGAACTGAATAAACTGTATATGATAGAGTTGATACAAATAACAAGAATAACGTATAAAAGTTGTGTATACATAACGTACTGTCAGTTGTTCTTGTATGCGTACTCATGGATTTACTATTTTATGTTCAGGTCAGGACCAGATCACCGGCTTCCAGGTATACGGACGGGTGGAAGACGGATTTCCTGAATTTCTTATCTACAATAGCAATGAGCCGCTAGGAAGTGGTGTATTCAACGTGTATGTTGTTCCACCGACGACAATCAAGCACGTGGTTGTAAGAAGGGATGATCTCCTTACATTGTGTGAGGTAGATGTATTTGGAAGTAAGTAGTTTCAGCTATAAACTGTTATGTATAGTCATTATTTACCTGTTAAATTCCTGAATTCATTTTAGTTATTCCTCTTACATGTATTTTCCTTTTATTTTAAAAAGCTGTCACACTAACTTTAGAATTTTGTAGTATTTAAAACATTTATCTATAAGAGTACAAGATAGTCCTGCCGTAACAGTTTTAAACAATTCCTACCATAAACGCCTTTAAAGCCGCCAGTTAAATGACATGTCAGTAGAACTTAAGAAATAACCGTGCAAGTTTGGATGCAGGAATGCTGATTTTAAGATACAACTATATGACTACTGTAATATCTATATTTGTTTCTATGACAGTTTTGGTGTCTCAAACAACATCTCAAACAACGTCAACAACCTCAACACAGCTGAGCATATCCACAACTGTGCCAGCATCAACTACAACCGCACAGAGTAAGTTTCTGGCTAAAATTTAAAAGTCTGCAACGTTGTAGCGAAATCCTCTGCTTTTATTGATGTCGAATAATATTCTTAAAAACTGACGCATACATAAAGTTAAAGTATTAATTTATAAAATCGTTACGATAAATGATTCTTCTTCATTTTCAGCATCACATTCATAATATAACTTATTAGTGACCAACGGGTAGAAAATGGATGCGCACCTTGGTCAATGAAATAAATGATATCAAGAATTGCAGATATGTCAAAAAGTGTTCTAACTACCAAATAACGTGTCGTAAATCTTGGTTCTAATTCTCCATTCAGTCCTAAAAGAGATATAACGAAGCATAAAAGACATAAATAAAATTATAGAACAAATAACTAATTAATAATCAACTAGACATGTAGATAGGTAAGGTCATGTGACTCTGGAGTTTTATGGTAGTCAGCTTACAGATTACAGGTGCATACTATATCTGTAAAAATAGTTTCTATGGCAACGTCACTACCTATAATTTCACACAGGGATCAGCGTAGCTCTTAATAGACCAGCGGAACAATTAGAAGATTTGTTTTACGGGTTTTGGTGGTACGCCAGCTTGGCCGTCGATGGTTGCTATGATAGAGATGACCCTAACAACATTGCTTGCTGTGCAACTTCTCTGGGAGACCTCAACAACTATTGGAGAGTGGATTTGGAGCGTTCAGTTTCTGTAGACCTGATAGTCATTTATGGCAGAGGAGACCGTAAGTAATGAATTTCACATAAATATGTTTTATTGTCACTGTTTAGTCTGTATTGCAGTAATGTTTAATTCACATAGTGTATGTAAATATGAGAGAGTTTTAGAATTGATAAATACAAACTAGGACATATGGGGATTTTATTTAGGTTAAAGTCAACAAACAATGCATGACAACAACACGATGCATGAACGCTATATATGAACATTGATCATGCTGATTATAACGATACACGCATGTTAATAGGCAATGCAAATATAACACAAATAACAGAAACGCACTTTTCTCTGAATTTCATTGTGGTCTTTGATATTGGTGGTATGCCATAAGAAATATATGAAAAATAGCTGATGCGTAAAATTGTCGACACATTTTTGAAACTGATATTATAGATAATTGATTATAACTCAATATCAATTTATGGATACAGATGTTCACCTGTTCTAATGTTAGGGCTATAAAAAATGTTTCAAAACGTCCAAATGTTAATATTAAATCTTACTACATTGTCGTAAGATAAGAATAACCACCTTCGAGTATTTCAAATACAGTTTTTGCACTTTGATTGAATGATTCAAGTACTATTTTCACAGGTATTTTGGGTATGTGAAATTTACCGGATTTTATTATAACTGTTTGCAACTATTAAAGACAAACTACAAAATGTAATTACATAGATACAAATGTGAATTTCATTCAAGGTTTGTAAATATATTATTCGTACAAAAAAGCATTCATAATGTAAAACGTGTGTCGGGCAAGATGCAATTTTCAACACCTTTAGTAGCTTCCATTATTTTTTATTCAACAGAAAGCGATCAACTGCCAGGGTTTCAACTCTACGTTCAAGCGTTTGACGGTGCATCTGAAGAATTGGTATATGACAGCACTGGCGTTCCATACGATGACGGCATTTATTCAATACCAGTGAATCCAGCAAAAATTGTGAAACATGTTATTGTAAGAAGAGACGGCATTATATCTATTTGTGAAGTCGATGTCTTTGAAGGTAAGCAGTCAACGGTTTCTTAGTCATATTCTCCTGCTTACTCCTAAAATGAGCATGTCCATCAGTACCAGTTAATGTTCAATGCGTTGCTCACCGAACATATACTGACTCCACTGGTGACAAAAGGTAGTGTCACTTTCCGCTCTTTAAACGTTGATTTACCACAAACTCGAGCTCATTTAATATTAGTTTTGTATTATTTGACATATTTTCTTTATTTAAAATACAATATTTCTAGTCGCAAGTCAGCTCATTTTCAAAAATGCCACTAAATCGTCCGTTTACAGATCAACATTTCACTGTCATGTAAGACCCCATACTACTTTAGATTGAAAGTCTAGACAGTCAAATAAAAATATCCGTGAAAATTTCAACAAAATGTGTACATAAATAATAGAACAAAATAATAACTGAATCCTCAGTTTTATCAATAGTTCCATATATACTCCTTATTCCGAAACACCTATGTTGGAAATATTTTTTTTAATAATCCCTATATCAATGTCTTAGTGTTGGAGTAAATATAAACCGGAGAAAAAGAAGTGGCGATGTTCAGGTCAAATGTTTTTTGCGTTGATACTAACAGCGTTGATGAACTTGGTCCGAATAAAAGCTTGAAAATAACATTTAGATAAACGGTTAAGAAAAAATATCACTAAGTTTACTACGTAGTTATGGTTAAAGCCCTTATATTATATAAGCTAGCGATTTGGGTTTTTACAAACTATTTTTTGGCTTACCTGATCACAAAGTCTCATATACCGCTCAATGGAATTTCATCAAACTTTGATAGAAGCAGCCTGGCATTGCGCTCTCTTAAATGGGTTCAAATTATTCCGGTTAAATGAACAACATGGCCGTTAGTGCTGAAAATATAAAACAATATATGTTCTTCTTCTCTGAAACTACAAGGCTCAAGCTTAGATTTTTGGCAAGTATCATTGCATAGAGGACAATTACTAACATTGTTCAACTCAAGACCCCCTTTCAAAATCGATCCTGCCCCAGGGTTCACTTGATTGTACATTGAAATGTTTAGGAAAATATTTTTTTTAATCTTCTTGTCTCAGACCATAAGGCACAGAGCTTAGACATTTGACTACTAGCATTGCCTAGATGTTTTGTACCAAGATTGTTCAAATCATACCCCTTGGGTGCAAGCTGGCCTCGGGTTTTCTTGGCCTCGACCTGAGCTGCTTTGCTGGGTTTTTTTATTTTCCGTATGAATTCTCAAAAAAGATCTTATGTTTGCCGTTCGAATTTCTGTCATCACGGGTCAAAAACTAGGTCACCAAGTCAGATCTTAGGAAAACCTTGTTGTTTGGCTATTACATTGAAATTTGAACTAAACGGGTAGTTTTGCATGCAGATTTCAGCTTGGCTGACTTTGACTTACTGACCTAATGAATTCGTAACGGGTACCAATGTGTCAGGTTAAATACATGCTACAATACTTTAGTAATAGTTTTTTTGCTTTGAAATGTTATAAAAAATAGAAAATTATTGACGATCTCATTTGAAACCGTCACGAATATCGAATTGGATCTATTGACTTCAAATTCAACATTGACCTTCACCTCATTACCTACTATCTTGTTTTCGAAAGTCAAAAGAAGATACGGGTCCAGGTTGTATCGATATTTTGAGCATACATTGTAGTATGAACAAACATGCAACTTTACACATCTTATAGACCTGTGTTCATTACATGCATAAAAATGAACATAAAACAAAGGGAATAATCAAATCAGTAGGAGTTATAAACAACACATGATGGCTACTATTACAGTACAGAATGTAGATCCTGCGACATCAACAACAATCACCATGACAACAAGCTCTGAAGAAACTACAACGGTAACAACCATGACGCAAACAACTTCCGGTGATACATCGACTGCTGCGCAAACTTCTGGTATATACTTCGCACACCGCGCATGTTTCTTAAACAGTTAAAGAATTTTCGAAGTGATGAGCCGGCAAAATCTAAAAAAAAATATCTTTCTGAATGTACATGCATGCGCACACAACAGTTTACATAACTGCAAAAAAGGCTGCTCAATGCTGGAGCTCGCACATGCGGCAGTACTATAATTTTTGTTGTTAATACCTTGATTTGTAAAACTTATTATAGTCTTATAAGGAGGACAAATATCACATGTTTGCAATCTTTGCTTATTGTTTGGTGTTTTGTGCCAAAGCAAGCGCCATTGCGAGCAAGCTTATAATTTTCAACTGTCTATTATTCCTGCCAACCCTTTTAACTATTATTCAGAAAACAGATACGTGTGTATCATTGATGTATTATTTCAGCTACCACACCTACAGAAACACCAACAGAAACAACACCGGAACCTGTATCTACTACAGTGTCCACAACATTGTCAATCAGTACCCCAGAACAACGTAAGTAATACACTCTATGTACTACACTCTAAGTACTACACTCTAAGTACTACTCTCAACGTTAATTATAGTATATTCATGTGCAAGAAGTGTCTAATGAAGAGAATAATGGTAACAATAACTTTTATATGATTTTTTAGCGACTTCTTACGTAGTCAATGGTTATATGTAAATAGAAATACAAATTTAGTACATGATTAAAGATTTTTTTTATTAATTAACATTAAGACATATTTCCTTTTAGATACACGTACAAATGTATCAATTAAATGTAAATACTTTTTGCAGTAGAGAATATAGCCCTGAACAAACCTGCTACACAGACAGATACGCTGGACTTCAATGATTATCGATGGGAAGCTAGTCTGGCCGTAGATGGATGTAAACCTCCCTTCCCGAACAACGATTATGAAGGATCACAATGCTGCAGTGGTAGTTTTGCTGCTGGTGAAAACACGTGGCAAGTGAACTTGCTCGGGGAATATGTTCTCTCTAAAATTATCGTATACGGGAGAAGTGGTGAGTTTTCTAGACATAAATCAAAAGAAAAAAGGACATATTGTTTTCCTATCATGAGATTTATGTAACTGGTATTATTTGCCATTCATGTCACAACTGTTAACTAATATATGGAACGCTATGAATTCAATACCATAATATTATTGCGATTAAATTGTCCACGATTTATACATGTACCATTCTAATCAACTGTGAAGGCAACCTACAGTGTGCATTATTGACTGTGTAGCAATTTAACCTGAAAATATGTTAACTGATATTTCTATTTCCTTCACATTGTGTTGCCTTCAAGTAATTGCCCTGTGAAAGCACATAATCTAACTGTATTTTCAAGTATTCGCTCTTAATACAGTACCTTAACTATTTTTGCTTTTAGACCAAGATTCTCAACTTAAAGATTTTAAAGTCTATATCCGGCAGAATGCACAATCTCCAGAGATTTTAGTTTATGACAACTTTGGCTTTCCATACGAAAACGGTGTTTTTGAGATTACCGTCACTTCATCAATACCTGCCTCAGTAGTCATTATAAAGAGACCTGATGGACCACTTTTGTTGTGCGAAGTTGAGATGTTCCCATGTAAGCTTGTACCTTTTTAGTATTTTTATTTCACACTAAGATCCAGATGCATATCACAAAAAAGCAATGTAGCTCGAGACAATCTTGTCGATGTTAATCAGAATTGCATAATTATAAAATATGCACAGGACCAAAGCGTTTTGAAGCCTGTGTTTTTGTACATTAAGAATGGTTTTCAGTTTCATAAAATCACATGTATACGATGTTCATTGTGATCAATGAACACGCTTACTTTTTCAATTAATCACTGTTTTGTAACACTACTCTGATAATTTTAAAAGCCAAAAAGGGTTTAGTTCATTTCGTCCTATCAACATATATCCAATTTTACAGCGAGCGCTGTGGAAACAACAACAACAATGGCTGCAACAACATCGACAATGTCAACAACCACAGGTATGCTACTACATGTATTTCATTTATTGTTTGATTTGAAGCAAATTTTATAAAGGTCCGTCGATAAGAGCAAATATGTTAGCTTGAATTTGCGGATGAGACCTTTCCTTTATTGTGTTACAGCTTCCAAAATTTAAAACAAAAGTATTATTTCATTAATAAAAGGGTTAAAACAACCCAATAACAATACATTAACATAACGACAACATAGTGGAAAAAAAATTGTATTACATTGTATCGGAGATATTTAGTATTCTTTGCAAAAATTAATAAGACTGAGCAGATGGTTCTTCTTGGTTTTTTTCTGTTCTGCTGTATGAAATGTTAGTGATATAGCAGCTCTAATGTCCACATTCTAGCACCGTTATATGGTTATCTAGTACCTTGCTAGCTTTTTGATATCTCATTACATATTAGCTACATATTTCATATATATAGTGCTTGCATAGAGGTCACTACTTTTTTTAATCACCGCCTTACTCGTGAACCTAACTTCTGTGATGCAAGTGTTCGGCGTGCGCCCTTTAAGCGACCAGTTTAGGTGTACAGACCCATGCGTGCTAAGCGGATGCATTTATATACTTAGTATTTCAATGTATGTGTGTGTCTGGTGAGACTGGGTATTTTGTAATTATGTGAAACTGCTGTTCAACTCTAGCTGGTATGTGGCTTGATCAACAGCGTCTTAATTATACAGTTTAACAAGATCATTTAAAACCTAAAATGATTTATAGTCTAAATGGTATGCACATACAAGTACATTATACATGTACATACATTTTGTATTATACTTAAGACTGAGATTTATAGCTGTCTTAACTTTCTTATGTAGGTTTTAAAATGTATCAACTCTTATAAGAATCAAACCATATGAAATACTTCTAGATTTATATTTATTTTATCACGCCATACCGTATATTTAGAGCTGGGATTAGTTCGTAGGTCTTAAAGACTGCATGATATGTACACACTGCGTGCTGTTACCCTATGGGGTAGGTTCTGTATTAATTGGGTAACTACGGGTATAGTCTTCAATTAGAACTCATTTGACAGTGCATATGGTATTTAAATGGACTTTTCAAATTCAAGACATATTTTCCACTGTCATGACCCGTGCTCGATAAGACTAAGTCATCTGTACATATTATTTGATTCGCAAAATTTTGTGTTTCGTAATAATTTTATTTTTTCTATATGATAAAATTGAACTAAAATAATATGCAGAGTTTTTTTCCATTTGTGTTAACACATGCTGACACTGGTCAGGCTAATATATTAGCTAATTTCCGAGATAATTACTCAGATTAGTATTACTACAGTAAAACTGACATTGCCTTTGGGGACGTTTTGTTATTTTGGCTCTCTTAACATTATAGTTTTCTTAAACATCTCTATGGGAATTCCCGCTTCTCATGTGATAGATTAAGTAAAAATGACAAGATTAATTCGTAATCCGATGTATACTACTAGCACAGTTTCACAATCAGTCATTTCATTTGTCTTGTGTATCGTGGAGCTAATTTAATATATAGCAGAATCTGAGGCAAGGTTCTCCTACAGTTGTCAATAGATCAAACAAATCTTTTCAGATACTCATCACCTTGCTTGACATATTCTTCTTTTTTAAAATCTAGAGATACGATTCAAAAGAGAATTAAATTACTTATAACTACCTTCAGGTTTATAGCTGGGTTTTTGTTTTCTAATATGATATAAAAGATCAACCAAAACCATATTGTAGCAGTTACTGAAACAAGTACGGAAGGGACGAGCACTGACACTCCAACGCCTGGTGCAAGTCCTAGTGCATCGACGACCACTCTACTAACATCATCAACAGGTCTACAAACATCCTCGACCATTGCACAAACAACGCCGACAGTAACGCAAGCAGCATCGCAAACTTCCGGTACATATGCTCGCGCATCTTCAAAATCTATATGCCAGTGGCTGTGCAAAGCCATAAGCGCTGTTCCGTTTATGCTTTGAGTCACAGCTGTCAATATTTTTTCGCCCGGCAGCCTTGCGAGATTTAGCAGCCGCGTATAATGACCTTTGTTTCAGATATTTAAGTTGAAACTTATTCTGATTTGTGTATAATATATACATGTAAATAATATATAGATTGGGATGCTTTTCGAATACTTTAATAATAGTTATAGTTTACTGGCATAAAAGATACAAAACGGTTTTTTATTTAGCAATCAGAATTTCTAATTTGACTTGCAACATTTGTCAAGAAAAACAACCGCTAAACTTCTGTATGTATTTGGTATAAAGTGTCTACATATCATGCTCATGATAGAATGATTGTGTTTTCTTACATTTGATTCACATTATGTAGTAACAACAACAACAAATACATATGAATTTGTATAGGAATTTAAGTCAATACTAATAAGTAAATTTGCTCAAGCTTTCGTCATTCCTTTAGAAAAATACATGAAAAACATGAAAGCATATGTTTTTAGCTCACCTGGCACAAAGTGCCAGAGTGAGCTATTAGGATCGCATTCCGTCCGTCGTACGTCGTACGTC
>JAUMHA010384807.1:0-12210 GCA_032359765.1 Saxidomus gigantea
GTTAATCAATTAAAATTAAATTTCGCAGAAGTATGTATTATGTGTTGAATTAATTATATTCTAAATTTGAACGAAATATGCATACAAATAATTCAGGTATACCGAATTATATAAGTGTCGGGTTAGAAGTGGCTCCAAGTGTACATATATTTATACCAATTTTCATTACATTTTTAGGAGGATTGAACATTCTATAAATTTTACCTTACACTTCTATGCCGGTGATCTTATTATACATTATATCATGTATATATGTACAATGGAGTACGGGTATCTGTGTAATAAACAATTGTTACAATGTCATTGCAGTAATACATTTTTGAAGATATTTTCACGTAAAAGTGCCATGACATAGATTCGTGATCTTGAAAAGTCTACCTTAAGTTTAGAAATAAGAATAATGTATGTGCCATTGTTTTATATACCCTAAAAGTTGATGAGTACTTCTGTGCACTTCTCGTTAAATTTAATTTCATCTGTGAGTACGGTCAAATAAGGGGACAGACATTACATATACATTTACTTAGCCGTCTCTTAAAAATAATAAAATATGCCAACTTCATCTCTCGGTCGTGGTAAATAGCCTGATCAAGCTAAAAATAAACAAAAGAAAAGTTCATTTTAATAAATTCTAAACATTGTTTTTGGCAAAAGCTCATTATTTTGACTACAACATATTGACATGGAAGTTGTATATTCTTTTCGCTTACCTTAATGTAAATGCACAGTGGAACAAAAAGCATCGGCCTTTTCTAGAAAACGAAGATTTTGTATTGCATGTATTGTCATGAAAATTCAAATTCGTTAGTTAAGAATTCAAGTTATAAATTTGAACAAGAGTGTCATGATGGCCTATATTGTCCACCTGAGCTCAATAGCATCTCGACACATTCAACTAAACAGTACTTCGCCTCTGAAAAAAACATTGTTGAAATTATCACAATATTGGTCTTGCACGGAGGTCGTGTGCTCAAAACAAGACTTATAATCCAAGCAGTTGTAAGAACCTGTCCAAATCGATGAACAGTTTAGACAGAAATGTCATGTGCACATACGTAGAGACATTGGTGAAAACTTGAGTTTGAATCTTTACTTTACAATTGGTTCAGCTCATTTTAAAGAACATGTTATGTATTTGCTATACCAGGCCAGGTGTGAAGGCGTTTGAAGAAAGCTACAGTGTTAACAGTATTTTCTCGGGTAATTCCAAAACCTCAAAAAAAAATTGTTCAGTGACAAATTACTACCATTTAAATGAAAATGGAACTAAACAGATTATCTTTGTCAGTTTTGTCAATACTGACCAAAGGAAATAGTGACTGTTTGGACAGTGTTGATGACGTAGAAATAAAAGAGCCTGAAGATAAACAAAAAGGTTTAAAAACAAGCAGTTGAAGTGACGAAAGCCTCAAAGAGACCAAAGCCAATCCCTTCCTAAATAAGGAAGCACTTTTTGCAAAACAGTTATAAAATACTTAAACAATGTAACAGGAAAAAAAATCATAGATGTGCGCATTCGTTCAACAAACGAACGCATTCGTTCAACAAACGAAGACATACCCTACTACACAGGATTCCTTCGTATATTGTTTTTGTTTATTCTTCCATTTCTTGCAGCCAGCATGTAACATTTTATGTAATGCTGACTGTCAAAACACTTCGCTTCGAAAAAATCTAAGAGAGGACAACCAAGATCATTGTCTCCTTTAGAAGACATGTAATAATAGTTTAATAGGAATAAGTAAGACACTGCCAAGGAAAGCGATCGATGACATGTACAATTTGTTCCAGGGACATATTATGCTTCGAAATATGAAATATTAGCATGGATTTATATAAAGTCTACCAACTACCCATAAAAGTAAAATAGGCAGATACGTCTTTTGACGAAATGATGTTAAATGGTAAAATTATACAAGCGGGTCAGTAAAGGAACAGTTCTGAGAATTCTTTTGAAATCAATTACTCCCCCAACCCCTTCCCGGGAGTGAACATGAGTACTACATGGGTCTCTTTACTGTTTAAGCAAAGGCGTATAATTCTGAATGTCTCTAGAACGGCTAAATGTGTTTTATAAATATAGCCATCAAATGAAAGAATAATTTTAAACCTGCCTCCTTATATCACTTATGTGGGATTTTCGACAGAATAGTTGGTTGCTTTAATACTATAAATGACGTAGGGATCGTCACTCAAAAATCAGAAAAATGGCGGTTTTGTGCGGACCTGTAGAATGATGGAGACAGTAAAAACATCAGTGATACTGTTATGTGTCTTTCAAATCAGTATCAACAAAGACTTAATAAATTTCAACAAAATGATATTCGTTTTCTTACATTTGTTTTGAAAAAAGAATTGATTGATCGACTGTCCCCATCATTCTTCAGGTCCCATCATATTTGCATGTAGTACACGTTTAGTAAATTGTGCAAAATTAGACGCGTTGAAAAGGTATCATGTGCAAAGAAGCATTACAAATTCAAATAAGTATATTAGAATAACGTGTATGTATAAAAACAGAATACACGGGGTCAAAGTTCACATACACATATCTCTATTCAGACTAATACATATTACTTAAGATTTCTATGCAACTGCACAATAAAGCTAAATGAAGTTTCTATGAATTCAGTATCAAAACGATGTACATTGTATTACTAATTAAGGAAAACAATACTAACCTGAAAGTATAAATATCCTAGATATTTATTAACAAAATATATAATCACAAAGTAATGTGTAACTTAATACACAATGACCAGGTATCAAGTGTAACGAAGCATTACACATGGTACCCTAGCATGGGAGATTTAGTTACGGGTGACAGGTGATAAATAGATGTTAAGGGGTGATGTTTTGGGAAAACATACTGGACTGATATATGGGTAAAGTATAGAACTTAAACGATTATATAATTCACTACTATGGGTTTATCAATTAAAGTATAACTTCACTGTTGTAAGCTGAAAATAACAATTTATTAATTAAATGGGTGTACTAGTAAAATGGCGTCCTGTGACAGTTAGAACATAGAAAAAAATGAATTTGCGTCTTTGCATATTAGAAAACTTGTGCACTTATGTAAAATCTACTGTCTTCTTTGCAGCTAGATTGCGATAAAAGAGAAACTACAGGAATTCGGCGTAGTGCTATGACCTTGTCTGTATCAAAACTTAATCGTACAACAACCATGCTTGGAGTTTACTCAACTGACGTCGGGTCAGGTGAAGCTGTCTGTGTTATGCGTCTTTTTCCACGAAATAACCCATCCAGAATAGGGCAAACATTATTTAAACTTTTTCCGTTCGGAACAAGGACTTGAAACATATTTGAATGTTTTTCCTCCGACAGACAGGCAAACCCGTACACATTTTGTACACTCGGTTTTCTTCGGTTCATGCCGTTCACAGATTAACTAACAGTCGTAACTTTAATAGTTGTGAATAGTAAATTTTATTTTGGAATTGATTTTAAGAAGTATATAACAAAAGAAAATTGTTTTATACGTTCAGATTGCTTATAATTTGTGCTCGAGTATTGTCAGATTTAACTGTCAAACGTTCACAGGAATCTGAATGTGAATGGGGCACCTCCCATATCCTCAAAATTGCGTAAACACATTTATTATGGATTTTGGTTTATACGGACGTATGAATTCTATTGGTATGCTGGTAGCACCCACCTGTTTCAACAGTTTTTAATTTTTGATCGAACTTTAGCTGTTTTAGCGTTTTGTATAATTCAAACAAATTGTTTATTTTATGGTACACATATACCACTTCTATAAATAATCAAAGGAATTATGTTACGTTGTATACCCGTCTGTTATAATACCTAACTTTACATGTATAACAGTACATAACGCGCAGACGGATTACTATCACATCGTTTCTTATATTGTTACTTGCAAAAGAAAGAATAGTTATTCAACGCTCAAATATGCCTGACATTATCTATTAGACAATAATGTATACTTAATCTACCCAAAGTGGAGCCACAATACACAGGTTTCTTTCATTTCTCACAAATCTTGCCTTTTGCCTTCGGTCTATACGGAGAAGTAAAGGGGGTCTTGCGAAGGCATCGTCTGTACTGCAGAATGCTGAAGGAACCGGGCTTACTCTGAATGCACATATATAGAACAACAGTTATCTCACCGAATGTATGTAATATTCAGCCGCTATCGTCGCAAACACTTTATCATTCGGACGTTATGTCGTCAGTTGGTGAAATTATTCCTCTAGTGCTGTATGATGTATCACGTGACTGCAGTTTAAAACAGGCGTTTCGACTTTATAAAAACAGGGTGAATACCTTCTCATCTCAATAAAAGTTTGAGTAAAGTTTAGTTAAGGAGCAGTGCGTGTCACAAACTTGCCATATAAAATGCCTTAATTTTGACTAAGTCAAAATACCATTACCCTGGTGTTATTGATCCGATATAAAAACTAAAACGCAGATGCACAACTTCTTATCCCAATGATAAGTTGGGTAAATCTTGGTGACTTTATGTCAACTGCGTGCCACAAACTTGGCAAATTTGACTAAGTCTATGGTCTAAAAACTAAAATCCAGGTGTACAATTTCTCATCCCAATAAACATTTGTACATTGTATGAAGTTTTGTAACTCTAGGTCAATTAGTAAAGGAGCAGTGCGTGCCACAAGATTTTCGGGATGTACTTTCGGACGGACCGACCGACTTAGAGCAAATTCATATGGCATCCTCAAATTGGGGAATACAAAGAAAAATATCTTACTTTTCTCTTCATCTTTCCGTCGCATAACCATCTTAATCCATGCTACTAATATACTCGACAATTTATACCGTTTCGGCGCAGAAAAAGCACGCACTTCTTGTGTTTTATCCATTTACATATACTGGCAATTACATTTTCACCGGCGTAGTCAGTAGCAAATTTTAATATTTCAATATACATGTATAGGGGTAATTTGAGCCAATTTTCTTCTTTCATTCATTTATTTTTCTAGAAACTTGCTACAAATACAGTTTGTGATTAAAAAAAAATAAACAATTGAAAACAAAGTCGCATGTATATAGGTAAGTCAGTTATCATTCTCGGAAAAGGCCTGCATGGTGTTTACAGACCTGTCAGGGGATTTGAAAGCTCGCTCGGTTCACATATCCCTCACAGGTCTATAAACACCATGCAGACCTCTTCTCAAACAATACTTTATACATATAGCGAATGCGTTCGCAAAAACCCGTATGTTTAAGCTGTACCACTTTTTTCTATACCAATTAAAAAACGCAATGATTTGTGAGAAATAAAAGAAACCTGTGTATAATGGCTCCACTTTGAGTAGATGAAGCATACATTTTCTGAAAGTTTCGTGTGTAATTGACAAGTCAGATATGTTTGAGAGTTGTATATCGGTTCCTTTACAAGTAACAACATATGAAACGCTGTAATAGTAATCCGTATGCGCGTGGCAGTTCTTTCCCTTGTACTTATTATAAATTATTACAGACGGGTAGGCAATATTACAGACCCCTTTTTAAATAATAGCTTTTTAAGAAATTTAATTTCTCGCGATCAATGTTTATTCTGACGCCATCACCCATTAGTTCATAAATCGCCTGCTTCGTGTTTGTGAATGTAAAAGTAATGTGTCAGCATATTACTAAATTGATACCATATAATATTGTTGCAATACATGTATTTCTTTAAATCTTCCTGATCGGTATTTACGTAAGGAACACATTCTAGATTCGATGCAGTTGTTTAAAAATGGTGTCCAGAAATGCAGAAACAATGTGCAAATCGTAAAGATCACGTATAAGCTGTCTTTTCCATATTGGCCATGTTTTCACGATTGGTACATTTTTTATTTATTGGCGAAGTATTTACCTTATTGTAAGAATAGATTTACCAGTATCACGTCTAATTTTGAGTATCAATCAAAAGGGTGTAACTGTGTTAAAAGTCATACAACCAAAACATGCTGATATTATACACATGTCATCATGAAACTGAAGCTTCTTATTAGGTTTCGTTGAATTAAAGGTTGCTCAAAACTAACTTGGACACTAAGGTGCTTAAACTGCTATGTATACAATTATGTAGCATTAATGAACAGGCCATTAGTCAGAGAAAATCATCGATCAAAACAGTACATGCTGATAATATGCCGATCTCCTCATAATACTGAAGCTTCTCATAAAATTTGTTTGAAATACAGCCAGTGGTTGCTGAAAATCGGCTCGGACGCGACGGTGCTTAAAATGCTATAATTGTAACAATAATATTGTATCAATAATTATAGGGCCACGAGTCAGAAGACTTATTAAACAGTAAGATGCTGATTATTTGTGGGCCTCCTCTTGTGTTCACGTGAAACTTCGTTGCATTCTAGTCAGTAGTTGCTAAAATTTGCAGGGACACAAATGTACTTAATATACCGCAATCGAAGGGCCATAAACTTACAAAAGATGAATGAGCCAACACATCTCTTCATTGATTTTCAACCAGTGGTCGTAGATATGGATCGGATGAACGATGACAAACTGGCGACTATTCATCCCTTTGGGGAGCACATAAAAACCTGCCCATTCATTTGAAATCTTTGTACTGCAAATCAACAACAGAATCAAACAAAATTTAACAAGGCAGTGTAAAAGACAGCTAGCTTTATCCCCCGGCGCAAATATGAACATTGAAGGAACTAATGTTACCGAGTGCAGTTTTCTGTTAGAGGTGCACAATGTGGATTTGTAAAAAGGTTAATGATCTGTTCAAGTGGTCAAAGAAAAGGCCACTGTGCCGTAGGGATGTGTAAGTTTTGTGAGCGGACAGACTCAAATCTTTAACCTTAAGTTGTGACCTTGACTTCGGTTTTGCGTGGCCCAATCTTGTGTTCTGTACATTAACTTGATTAGGTAAACATTTGACCTCAGTTTCATCAAATTCCTTCAAAGGGTTAAAGAGATATTGCGGGGACAGGAAATTAAAGACTCAAACATTAGGCCTTAATTTGTGACCTTGATCTTGACCGAAGATGACCAGGTCATGGTTTCTGCTCATTGTCTTGAAATGGTGCATATTTGACCTGAGTTTGATCAAAATCGGTTAAAGAGATACTGAGCGGACAGGAAATGTTAGACTCAAACATTTGACCTTAAGTATTGACCTTGACCGGCTCATTGGTTACGGCACATCGTCCTGACGAGGTGAACAGCTTACCCAAGATTCATCAAAATGCTTTAAGGAGATATGGAGCGGACAGGAAATGTTACGGATGGACGGAAGGCCGGACATTCCTAAATAGCGACCGGTGATCTTCCTGATATGTCATTTATGTTGGGCAGGCTAAGGATGTATTTTGGCTATAAACCTTTCTAACTGAAGACAATTAAAGCCCGAAAATGCCTGAGATGTATATGTCTTCTTGCAAAAAGTTTCTAAGCATAAAACATATACAATGTATCTGTTTACCCTCACTATAAAATGACAGATTGGAGTATATTATATGCTGCCCTTTTTCCATGGTCTGATTTTTAGATGGCCTGTTCCTTCGTTCCAACCCTAGCAGATGAGTCAATGTGGCACAAAAGAATCTTGCAAAAATAAAAAAAAGATTTGATATCATGACGTTTTACATGATAAAACATATATTTTGAGTTTTACTGCCCGATCCTTTCAGAAGGCAATGTACGGAATGTAGTAGGCAGCATTCAACCTCGTAAGGCATATAACGCAAATCGGGTGACTGTTTTTAAAGCATCTTCACAAAAACAGACGTGCATTCCCCATAGTAGCTCCTTTTAAAATCAAAGCCAAAGAAAAGTATTTAATGGGTATTGCCATATGTTATGATGAACAGACGGCATATTTCTTCGAAATGCTTTTGTAGAAAACAATGAATTGTAAGTAAACTGTATAATGAAATTTATACATATTTTAAGACAATAAGAGTTTAAATCGTATATATCTTTACAGCGTTATTTTGCAACAACGTATGATGAAACCTTACTTTATGTTTTAAAACTGCTATAATAAGGCCAAACTGTTGACCACGCTTTGCCGAAACAAAATGAAAAGTGAAACTGTTAGAAAGTAAGTATTTTCAAAAACTATACACAAGTCTTACATCTTTGTCACTAAGACACTATCGTCCTAGCTTTTAGATTAAAATATACAAGCAGACTATATTCATTGCGTTCGTCTGTTGATACAGGTAAGCAATACAAGACCCTACTGTATATGTTACATATATTATTCTTATTTGGGACAAACCATAGTTAAAAGCCCCTAAACTAAGTCATTTTACTTTCGAGAATACGCTAGGACAAAAAGTTAAGTCGGTTTTAAATTTTGAGCTAAGCTCGGATACACATAGATCTGCTGGTCAAAATAGTCCGATGTTTGACGCAGCCTGATCAACATATAATAGCTTGTTACTATCAACAGTTAAATCAAAAAAGTCAAGTATGTCTCACATGTATAAATAATTTAATATCTGTATGTAAATATTTTTACGATTTATGAGCGTCTTATAAACAACAAACAAAATCCTGTTAATTTTATTTTAATTAATACTATTCAATCACATCACGCCACACGATTTTAACCAGAACAAGAAAATGTCATAACATTATTTTGTTTTTAATTCTGAAATTCTTTCAAATTAAAGCAACACAAACGAAAAATGTTTTTGTTTTACTGATCTATACTTTCCAACAGACTACTGATTTCATAAAAAAATAATTAATAGGATACTATTTTGTACCTATTAGTTCGTGTTGTCTCCCGATGTACATCCCATTGGCATATTACTTGCAATTACTTAAAATAAGTCTAAACAAGTCTAGTCCCGACAAATGTCTATGTTTATGTCTTACATTGCATCTTTTATTCCAAATTGTTACGACTCTATGATTTACAATGCATGAGTTGTACATGTATATAGACATTCATCTTTTCAGTATTAATATCTTTCTATTAAAACTGATACTATTTCTGACTAATATTAAAAAGAATCAAGTGACATCCTTTTTGTACGTAATGTATCTCTCTGTGTGTAAACAATTGCTCCATTGAGTCGGTAGAGAAGTTTAAAATCAACTGACATCTCTTAACCATCGAGTCCTGAATCATAAAAAATTCTGTAAGAATAACCAAATAAAAGCAAAATACACATGTACGCTAAATATAAAAATAACAATTAAAATGACAAATACACATTTAAGAAGAGGGCCAAGATGGCCCTAAATCGCTCACCTAGCTACCATTGGCTATCATAGGTCATCAATAGCAGAAATGGTCAGTTTTGACTTGGAGCTCATGATTTTCCTTTCTATAAACCTATATAAAATCAAAAGACCCCGGGGCAGGGTCAATTTTAACCCGGGGGTCATGATTTTAACAATATTGGTAGAGGGTCACCAGTTAATGCCACATGTTAAATTTTAAGCTCTAGGCCATGTGGTTTCAGAGAAGATTTTTCCAAGGGGTCATAATTTGAACAATCTTGGTACATGTCTACTAGGTAATGCCACATGCCAAATATATAAGCTCTATGCCTTCTTGTTCTTGAGAAGAAGATTTCTAAAGTGTGTCCTTTCTGTTGCCATGGCAACCAGAGTTCTGCATGGAAAAAATTATTTGAATTACTATTAAAGGGCTTTATGCGAGGAACATCCCTGCCAAATTATATCATCATTGGCCTAGTGGTTTCAGAGGAGACGTCGTTTGAAAGACAATGACTCAATGGTATCGGGAGTGAAACTTCAAAATCATCTAACCTTTCTTAACCATCGAATGTTGAATCATGATTAATACTGTAAGAATAACAGTTAATTATCAAATACAAGATATGCCACCTGACTTCATAACAATTTAAATCACAAATACACAATTAAAAAGGCATGAGTAATTACTAAATCAAGCAGCACAATTCATATTTATATAAAATATGACAATTCTACATTTGCATCAAAATAATATATTTCTGTCATCGTTTCTACATTTTAATGTAATCTGTATACTAGTACGCACGGTTCGATAGTCTTATTCATATTGTATTGTTCATACCTGTTTGAATTTGTTTTAAAAAATGTTTAAGAAGGCCTCATTGTAAATAGGATTATGTACTGTACTTACTATATGTGTTGTCTTAATGAGACACCTTCTGAAAATAAAGAGATTATTATTATCATTATGATTATAACTTTTAAACCAATTCCATAAAAATGTACATGTATAATTAAAAACATATATATTCAAGTTTAAACAGAAAGCATATAGATATGGGCATATCGTTAAAATTTATATGTATTTTGCAAAAACACATAATGTAATTTTTATGTAGTAGATTGCTAAAATAAAGTCATACTGTATGCTACGCCTTGTCAAAACATAATGCAAAGTTAAACTGTATATAAATATGTATTTACATTGACTATAAAAGTCTACCATCTTGGTACTTGAGGCATAATAGTCCTTGCATCAAGGTTTGAATATACACAATTAAAATATATTCAGTGTGACCACATGACCTCTATTGGCTCAAGTGAGCAATATGAGGTCACAAAGGCCCTTCTGTTTCAATAGCATGTATCATATTTGCTTTGAACAAACCATTGTCAGTGCGATGTTAGATATGACTGGATAAGGAATGTATCTCCCGCTGACCAAAAAATTGCTCCATTGGTTCGGTAGTGAAAGCTATAAATCAACTAACTTTTCTGAACCATCGAATGTTTAATCATGATTAAAACTGTTAGAGTAACTAATAAAAAACAAAATATGCCACCTTCAAAAACGTAATCATTATCCTATGTTTTGCATTTCTTTGAAGTGTTTTTCAATGTTCGCTCTTAATGTGGATATATTAATAAGGAAGTTAAACATTTTTGACAGTAAAAGACACAGCCTCGCCTTACGATAATATCAATGCTAGTACAACATGCATATTACCTTTGTTATAATAAAAGAGTAATTATTAAGATGCAATATATGCTTGCCTTCGTAAATATAATGATTAAAGGTGGATAATCAGGTTTTAGCTGTGTAGCAGATTTGTTTGAAACTTTAACATCTGATAATTTACACTAATTTATGTACTAATTTATACACTTGGCGCTTAATTCAAATTAGATTTTTACTGAAGGTATTTTTAAAATTTGATTTCCCTATCCTGGTTGCCCAACCAAGATAGAGTTATTTTATCATAAGTACAAACTTGATACACATATTTCGCCTAAGAAAAGATATAAATATAAGACTTACTGTATTACATTTGTAAAATATTTGCATTAACAATTATGTATTTAGATGGAATTCATTAAAAATGCAAGTTTGAAAAATTATTATTACCTTCCTTTACCTATCTTGGTTGCGCAACCAAGATAGATTGGAAATAAATGAATTCAGAAGCTACACGTCGTTTTAAAACTTGCCTTTTGGTTCAGAATGTTAAAATATTTGTATATCTATCCAATGCAAATGTAAAAGTAGAAATTATATTGAAATGATAAAGAAATACTCAACTTTTTAAATACTTTCACATTAAAGGGGAGTAATAACAAAATTTTATAAAAGTTAATAAAATGTAAATTTCTAATAGGGATCTATCTCAATGTAATGGGTCTTTTTGTTCCTTAAATAAATCTCTAACAGAATATACAACAAGTAAAAATTTTCATCAAATATTGTTTAAATGTAATTGACCACCTTTAAAGCTGGATGATTGGCATTAAAACAAACACATTCCTTCATTAGCAATTGAAGGCACACATGTACTTGTATAATCATTAAAAATGAAATGTCTTCCAATACGTTTCCGGACAAGACCTTCCCATAAATCCCTTATCAGGCTTCCAAGTCGGCGTTGCGTGAAAAATGGTTAGTTAGTGATTTATTAAGAGAAAAATAAAACTCTTGTTCATACATAAGTTACGATTCATTACATGCATAATATAAAGCAAGACAAATGAATTTAATACTATGATTAATAACGAAATATATTTAAATCCGTTAATGCAATCAATGCTCATAATTATGTGTCAGATTGTCACTGACGTTGCAACAAATAACAAAAAATAGCCTGAACAAATATCATTTAACAGTATACATTAAATAAATAAACAAAACGTTAACATGGTATTATTAAATTTAACTTAACACACATAATAACACTACTGTACTACCATGACTCGATTTAAACAAAACAATTTTTCTATGTTCAC